>PVKM010032251.1:0-16478 GCA_004027735.1 Carollia perspicillata
GTGTAAGTCTTCAAGGAAGCAGCTTCGGCCTGGTGGACGTGGCATGAAGTGCCCCACACTATTTTTGATCATTGTTTTAACTCTCAGAATCATAACCCTTTCTGTTCTGATAATTCTCAATTTCATAACAGTGATTCTAGTATTGCAAACAGATCTTTTGTTTGGCCCCCAGAATTTGGAATTAGGCTCCTCTGAGACCACGCATGAATAAGGGATCGTGCTCTTGAACCTCCCTCCAGTATATGGCCGTTTCTATGTTCTGTAACCCTAGGAACAGTTTTTGTTTTTTGTTCTGAGTAAAGCCGAGTTCCCCTTTGCCCACTAGTGCTTATCCAGAATGTTTCAATAACTAATAAATCTAAGTAAGAAACTTCCCCCAACTGTTCCAATCAAAAACATCATAGATTAATTACAACAAGCAAAATTATTTGACATACCCTCTACTCCTGTACCATACCCTTAGACAGTTAATCACAGGCTACAAAAGATGTTGTTTGGAGTGGACTAACCATGTGGAAAAAGAACTTGTTATACTCATGAAGAAAAATTGTATCATTATTATAAGGAGGGTTAACTCAGAGTGTGGTCATTGTTAAACCTTACTTATATAATTAAGTTGTTTATCACCTCTAAGGCCAATATGTTTGTTTCCATGATAATATTTGTATTTTCAAAAGGGTTGTTAGATTAATGAAATTTATATCTGGGTTGTGGATTTTCCATTTCTATGATCAACTGTAATCACCAAGTCAGAAGCTTTGCCAATTTAGAAAATATAAAAGCTTGCTTATGAAATTAATAAACATCTTCAGAGCTTCACCTGCCTTGAGCTGTGTAGTTGCCTGATTTCCGCGCCGACTCCTGCCTTCACCTTGAGGGACCCCTTGACCCGCCGCGGCCGGACCGTGGCAGAGATGCCCATGCATGCTGCTTCCTCCATGGTGGAGCACTCACATGGCTCATCTTCCATTTTACCCAAATGGTGGCACCATGACTCTGGTTCTGCCCACCCCTGTGGGTGGACCTGCGACTCCAGCTCCAGTCTCCAGAGCTAAGGAGGACCCTCCCCTCCATGGGTAAGGCAGGGAAGAGGAGCCAACTAGGGGTTTGTTTCCTCCCCCAACCTGAATACAGGTTCCCTCCTGGGCCAGCCCACTCCAAAAGTCAGCCACTCCGACTCACAGAAAGACTGGAGTTGACTGGCACTCATGCTGGGGTCCTGTTCCCAGAACCAGTCGAAGTTCCTGAGCATACAGTCAAGCACCGTGGACGGCCTGCCACCCATGGTGATCCTCCCTTAATGACGCAGACAGACTGGGGTAGGGGAAATCACTTCACCCTCCTCGCCTCTCCTCTCGCGAGGGACTTGGGTCCGTCTTGGCTAAGGCTGCCCATGTAGAATCCAGGTTATGCTCCCAGCTGTTATACTGTATGATGGACCAAAGAACTGCAGTTAGGGCTCACTCTTGTTCTGTAGGCAGGTGCCAGTAGAGCCACAGACACAATCACTCATTCAAACATTCACACTCTCATACTCAACCGGAGTTTATTGCACCCCCCCCAGAATGGGGAATACTGCCAGAGGCCACTTTGGCCTGCCAGTGGCCACTTTAGCCTGCCATTGGCCACTTTGGCCAGAGAGGTGATCAGGCTCTCCTTCCACAATAAGGGGCGGGTCACATCTCGGGCCAGGTCCCCGGGGCACTTACCGATTTGGTGCCTTCAGTCCAGGCCAGTTCGCATCCCCAACTTCCTGGGTTAAGAGAGGAGCCACGGACCTGGCCTGCAGATGTGGGGGTGTCTAGGACCCAAAATCACCAGAGCGCATGCTTCCTTTCACTGCCGGACTCTGCCAGCTGCCAGTGGTCACCTTCACCAGAGGCAAAAAGACTGCTTGTGTGAGTTGTTTCCTGGTCAGGGAACCAAATGTTGCAGGAAAATGATGACTCAGACAATGTCTCGGGGTATGAAGTGGTAATTTATTTATGCATGCAGAGCCAGAGGAGGCAGTCTCCAAATTCTGGGCACTGAGCAGAAGCTGGAACTTGCTTATATTGTCACTGTTAATGCGGAAGTAAAAGGCTAAATGACGCAAGCAGAGAGTACAGAAGCAGAATGTGGAAGTTATCTGAAACTGAGAAGCGAGAGGCAGGGGAGGCTAGGCTAGCCACAGGGAGGCAAGGCACCTCACGTTATTTTTCTGTTACAATCTCAATAGTATTTTTGTATTTCCCTTCTTCCTGTATAGACTTCTTTGCTTGGCGGGTTATATTGTACCATTTGACAGGTTTGCCCTGTTCCCTCTTCTACATTGTATTGCTAATTTACTGTCCTTCACGTGAATTGTGTTCCATCAGCACACTACTCAAAGTCCTATACCCCCTGCTCAGGTTATTCAGATCACATAGATTCTGGCATATGATTGTTGCTCTAACATAATTGTAAATAATTGCTATTCCACACAATTGTAAATACATCACAGCACTCTTCCCAGATTTTAGCCCATGTCATGGTTTCCTGAACTCTATTATTGTGGAGGTTAACACTGTTCTCTCACACGCTACACCTATGTACTGTCTTTTACTCTCATCTTACCCCAGAATCTGACCTCCCACAACTTCACTGCTTTCTAGATCCAACTGACAACCCTTCCCTGCCCAACAAGAGTCTTATCTTCTTCCCAACTTTTCATAACAGTGGCTAGTTAGGTTGAAGATCACGGTTAATACTATACATAGCCAAGAGATCTCCTATCTCTTATGTACTGGATACTACTGTAAATATCATAGAATACTCTCCTGCTGTCTTAAACCATTTTGCCTCCCCCTCCAACTGATCACAAAAAAAAAAAAAAAATAGGTGGAAGCGGTGAACACCAGGATACCCAAAGGAGACTGCACCACTGAATCTCATAGGTATTCTACCACAGCAGTTCACACCATAAATCCTGGGAGCCGGAGCAAATCCATTTAAGAAGCGGAAGCTAACAAGAACAGTCTCACAAACAATGAGAAGACAAAGAAACAATCCCCAAATGAAACAAAAGGAGGAAACCTCAGAAAGAATGCTAAATGAAATAGAGGCAACTCAACTATCAGATGTTGAATTCAAAGCAAGTTACCAGGAAGCTCAATGAGCTCAGAACGAACTACCAGAAATTACAAAGAAACCACAATAAACTTACTGCAAACTACATCAACATGAAAAAGTAAATAGAAAATATCAACAAGGGCCAAGAAGAAATGAAGAATACAATATCTGAACTGAAGAACACAGTAGAAGGAATCAAAAGCAGGATAGATGAAGCAGAAGATCAGATCAGTGAGCTGAAGGACAAAATAGAAAAAAAAAACACCCAGAAAGAGCAGGAAAAGAAAAATAGGCTGAGAAAGAATGAAGAGGGATTAAGAGAAATGCAAGACAATATGAAACGTAATAATATCCAAATAATAGGGATACTAGAAGGAGACGAAGAAAAAGGGATAGAAAACCTATTTGCAAAAGTAATAATGCAAAACTTCCCTAATCTGAAGAGAGAAAAAGTCACACAAATCCAAGAAATACAGAGAGTCCCAATCAAGAGAAAGCCAAAGAGGCCCACTCCAAGACACATCATAATAAAAATGGCAAAATTCCAAGACAAAGAGAGAATCTTAAAGGCAGCAAGGGAGAAGAAGGAAGCAACATACAAGGGAGCCCCAATATGGTTAGCTTCTGACTTCTCAATGGAAACACTCCAAGCCAGAAGAGAATGGCAAGAAATATTTCAAGTAATGAGAACCAGAGGCCTGCAACCTAGGCTGCTTTACCCAGCAAGGCTCTCAATCAAGATAGAAGGCCAAATAAAGAGCTTCCAAGACAAAAGAAATCTAAAAGAATATGCATCCACCAATCCAGTGCTGCAAGAGATGCTAAAGAGACTGCTCTAAGGAAAGGAAGGAAAAGAGACATACTGAGAGGAACATAGGCACAAAAATGACAATGAATAAGTACCTATTCATAATACCCCTAAACGTAAATGGAGAATATGCTCCAATCAAAAGACACAGAATAGCTGAATGGATAAGAAAGCATGACCCACACATATGCTGCCTACAAGAGATCCACCTGAGGACAAAAGACCTACACAGACTGAAAGTGAAGGGCTAGAAACAAATTTTCCAAGCAAATGGGCAGGAAAAAAAAAAGCCGGGGTAGCAATACTCATATCAGACAAAATAGACTTCAAAAAAAGAGCTATAAAGAGAGATCCAGAAGGTCAACTCCTAATACTCAAGGGAAGACTCCACCAAGAAGATATAAACATTGTAAATATATATGTACCCAACTTAGAAGCACCCAAATACAATAAGACAATCTTAGAGGACTTCAAGAAAGATATTGATAGCAATACAATTATAGTGGGGGATTTTAACATCTCACTGTTAAAAATGGACAGATCTTCCAAACAAAATATCAACAAAGATATTGTGGCATTGAACAACGCCCTAGATGAAAAGGACTTAACTGATATATATATATATATAGCCCTGCATCTGAAATAAGCTAAATACACATTCTTTTCAAATGCACATGGAACATTTTCAAAGATAGACCACATGATAGGACACAAAACAAGCCTCAACAAATTCAAGAAAATTGAAATCATACCAAGCATTTTCTCTGACCACAAGGGACTGAAATTAGAAACCAATCACAAGGAAAAAAACCCCAAACACTCAAAATCATGGAGACTGAATAGTATGCTATTAAACAATGAATGGGTCAAGAATGAAATCAAGGAAGAAATCAAAAAGTTTCTGGAAACAAATGAAAATGAACTTACGACAACCCAAAATTTATGGGACACAGCAAAAACAGTCCTGAGAGGAAAGTTCATAGCAATACAGGCCTACCTAAAAAAGAGAGAAACATTTCAAACAAACAACCTAACCCTACACCTACAAGAACTCGAGGAATAACAAAAAACACAGCACAGAGCTAGTAGAAGGAAGGAAATAACCAAGATCAGAGCAGAATTAAATGACATAGAGACCAAAAGCACAATACTAAGGATCAAAGAATCGAAGAGTTGGTTTTTTTGAAGAGATAAACAAAATCGACAAGGCTTTAAACAGGCTCATCAAGAAAAAAAGAGAGAGGACCCAAATGAACACAATCAGATATGAAAGAGGAGAGATTACAACTGACACCACAGAAATACAAAGGATTGTAAGAAATTACTATGAGGAGCTATATGCCAAGAAATTTGAAAACCTGGGTGAAATGGACAAATTTCTAGAAAAATATAATCTTCCAAAACCCAGTGAAGAAGAAGCAGAAAGCCTGAACAGACCAATAAGAGCAGATGAAATTGAAGCAGTGATCAAAAAACTCCCGACACACAAAAGCCCTGGACCAGATGGGTTCACAGGAGATTTCTACAGAGCATTTAAGGAAGAACTAACCCCTATTCTCACAGACTATTCCAAAAAACCCAAAGTGATAGAAGACTCCTGAACTCTTTCTATGAAGCCAGTATCATCCTCATCCCAAAACCAGGTAAAGACACAACAAAGAAAGAAAACTTCAGGCCAATATTGCTGATGAACATAGATGCTGAAATGCTCAACAAATTATTGGCAGACCGCATCTAACAATACATTAAAAAGATCATACACCATGACCAAGTGGGATCAACCCAGAGATGCAAGGATGGTTCAATATACACAAATCAGTAAATGTAATACATCGCATAAAAAAAGCAAAGACAAAAATCACATGATCATATCAATACATTTGGAAAAAGCATTTGACAAGGTACAGCACCCATTTATGATAAAAACACTCAGCAAAGTGGGAATAGAGGGACCATTTCTCAACATAATAAAGGCCATATATGAGAGACCTACAGCCAACATCATACTCAATGGACAAAAATTAAAATCTTTCCCGCTAAGATCAGGAACAAGATAAGGTTGTCCATTTTCACCACTTCTATTCAATATAGTTTTGGAAGTTTTAGCCACAGCAATCAGAGAAGAAAAGGAAATAAAAGGCATCCAAATCGGAAAGGAGGAAACAAAACTGTTACTGTTTGCAGATGATATGATAGTGTACATGGAAAATCCTATAGACTCCACCCAAAAACTGCTCAACCTAATCAATGAATTTGGCAAAACAGCAGGATACAAAGTCAATATCCAGAAATCAAAGTCATTTTTGTATACCAACAGTGAAACAGCCGAAGGAGAAATCAAGAAAAAAATCCCATTCTGCTCAATATCGCTAGCCATCAGAGAAATGCAAATTAAAACCACAATGAAATACCACTTGACACCGGTAAGAATGGCCATCATAAACAAAGCAACAAACAACAAGTGTTGGAGAGAATGTGGAGAAAAGGGGACCCTAGTTCACTGTTGGTGGGATTGCAGACTGGTACAACCACTATTGAAAACAGTATGGAATTTTCTCAGAAAACTAAAAATGGAACTGCCTTTTGACCCAGCAGTTCCACTGCTAGGATTATATCTTAAGAAACCAGAAACACCAATCCAAAAGAACCTATGCACCCCAATGTTCATAGCAGCACAATTTACAATAGCCAAGTGTTGGAAGCAACCTAGGTGCCCATCAGTAAATGAATGGATCAAAAAACTATGATACATATGCACAATGGAATTCTATGTGGCAGAAAGAAAGAAGGAGCTCCTACCCTTTGCAACAGCATGAATGGAACTGGAAAGCATTATGCTGACTGAAATAAGCCAGGTGGTAAAAGACAAATACCATATGATCTCATCTTTAACAGGAACCTAAGCAACAAAACAAACAAGCAAGCAAAATATAACCAAAGACATTGAAATAGAAAACAGGCTGATAGTAACCAGAGGGATGAGAGGAGGAAATATCAGGGGAAAAAGGGAAGGGATAACAGCAAGTATAAAGGACACATGGACAAAAACTAAGGGGGTGGAAATGGGAGGGAAGTGTCGAGCACTGGCGAGGTGGACTGGGATGGGAGTAAAAGACAGAAAACTGTACTTGAACAGCAATTAAAATAAAATTAAAAAAAGAAAAAAATAGTATGTTTAAAAATATAAATAGATCAATTCCACAAAGACATAAAGTTGACGTACTGTAAAAAAATGTAGAAAAGATAAAGAACAATCCTTCTGAAAAAGGGACAGTGGACTGTTAAACTGACTATATAAAATTGTCCTTTTTGTAATTTTACCAAACAGTATGGTCCATGGATTAGCACTTCAGAACCATTATTGAAGCGAACTGGAAAAATTTCAAATTTAGGATATCAGTGCCCATAGAGACCAGTTACCTTTCTTATTCAAATAATGTAGACACTATCCATGACTGGATCCATCTGTCTCCAAGTGAATGTTACTGGTTGCAAGATTACTGGTAACAAAATGTGACTAGATCAGTGATAGTCTATTCTTTGTACATTAAAAAAATTAAGAAAAATCATTTAAAATTCACACTTTAATACATACATATTTTCAATATCCTTTTCTCTCTGAAAGTAGCCTCTTATTCAGTGAGTATCATCAATTTTCTTTTTAATTTTTTGAGACTCTGAAGTCTGATATTGCTGATTATAATATAAATGTATTGTCCTTATTGCATAATGCGAGCTCTGAGAAAAATAGCCCAGTCACTTCTAACATTTTCTCACCTTCCCCTGTTAAAACAGAATATCTAAAATCCTTTCTGTAGGTGTGCCTATTCTAGCATTAAAGTGGAAAAACACATCATTCCTTCCTTTCTTTCACCATCATTCCTTCCTTCTGTACCAACAGGTAGTTGAAATCCTTCATCAATACTTTATCTTGTGTGTCTGTCAGACACATTTATTCTGAGATGCTGGAATTGTTCAGCTTTCTTATTTGTGGGGTGGAAAATCATGCTGATTGTTCATTTTTTTGCTTCTCATTTTCCAGTACTCTGAGAAAGAGCATGCTAAGTGTTAGAATGGTGATTATCTCCTTATTCTCACTACCCATAGCCTTCTGGGCCTGTCACCCTCACCTCCCTACCCTCCCTCCACAACAGGAAGCTGAAAGGAAATTTGTTATGTTCCAGACTTTGAAAGGAGCCTTTGCTGACATTAGTTTTGCCTTTGTAATAGAATAATAAAGTACCCTTCTACCTTCTGGCGCATAAAGACCTCATTAACTTTATTCTAATTGCACAAGTTTACTTCAGATATACTGACATAAATGGAAACAACAAAAGTAGATCCAGCTGGACTGCAAATTGTATTTGAGGACATGGTTTTATTATTCAAATTATTCTAAGTTAATTAAACTTTTTATGTGTGAATTTGAAAATTATCTCAATACAGTAGGAAATAAAAAATGAGATAATATTTATATGTTGGAGACAGAAGTTTTAAATCATAAGGAAAAACTGAGTCATGTTTCACCCTCCTATTTAACTAAGTTAACTAATTAACTGAGCCAACTGGGTTAGTTCTTTCATTAGGTAACTTAATCATACCATTCTTTATTGTGTTAGTGCAGTTAGAATATGTTTGCCTAATGTAACCTCTGCCTCCTTTTGTAATTACTTCTTTTAAAGCATAGAAATCTAACATAATTTATAATTAATTTTATAATGATTTTTATTGTTGTTTATACAATTGTCTTCATTTCCCCCTACCACTCTCCCCCACACACCCATCCCACCTCCCACACTCGATCCTACTCCCTTATAATTTGATCAGTCTGATAAGTTCAAAAAATATTTGCAAATAATTAAAATAATGTTTTATATAAATTAAGCATATTAATTGGAATATTTAATAGATTTTTTTTCTTCTCAGTTACAACACTAACATGAGGGGTTTAACTGTTCTCCAGGAGGTGGATGGTGGCAGCGTATGTGGGAGCTGGTTCTACTTGCTCATGCACACAACTGGGACACCTAGCCAATCTTCCAAGAAACAGAATGAACAGCCAACAGAATCCCAGCTGATAGGAACTTTAGAAGCCAAAGTGTGCAGAGGATACTTCAAAACCCTTTGTAAGGAAATTCTGTAGGCCAACAGGAAGGTCCCTGGGCCAAGCACTGGGGACTGTAGCTGCCACAGGAGCATTGGAGGAGAGCCAGTTCAGAGATAGCCACTAAAAGTCCCCCTTCCCTCCCAGAGTGGGTTAGTCTCAGACCCATGCCAGTGGAGACCAAGATGCTTAAAGTCTCTAGGGGGATGAAAAGGCAGTAAGTGACACACAGCCAGCAGTGTACCCTGAGTGTGGAGGTTGTGGCTGGCTGAGACAATACCATAGAATTTGGGGAACCTGGTGACACCTGAAGCTGGGAGAAGAGATGGACAGTGACTGGCCATGACCCAGATAG
Source organism: Carollia perspicillata (assembly GCA_004027735.1). NCBI lineage: Eukaryota > Metazoa > Chordata > Mammalia > Chiroptera > Phyllostomidae > Carollia > Carollia perspicillata. Next base: position 9,358 of record PVKM010032251.1, read on the forward strand.
ACTCTGGGCTTGTCAGAGAGTTGGCCTGTGTGGGAAGGCAGGTACTTATTAGGAGCAGCAGGAAGCACCCAAGCATACTTTTCTCTAAAAAAGAACTGAGCAGCCATGCAGGGACCTCATGCATTCAGTGGCTAGGCCAGAGAAGACAGACAAGTGGGGGCACAATTAGCTCCTACTCAGGCCGCCTCACAGATTGATCAAACAGGGACAGCAGGGGACCGTAGAGACATTTCTTCCAATAGTGGAACAGAGCCTCCATGCGGGGACCTCTGGTACTTGTAGTGGACAGTCCAACAAAAGGGAAGGTGTAATTTGCTCCCACTCGATGCACGTCACAGATTGACCAATGTGTCACAAAATGAGGGAGATTATCGGTTCCAGCCTGACGCAAATGCACAGAATGGAGTGTGCGGGCTGCATAATGCTCTAAGAGCAGGCTAGAAAAACGCGCACCTGTGTTTACTGTAGCCCAGACTGAGCCACAGTCATTGCAGAATCACAGAAAAGGAAAATAACAAAGCTCAGCCACCCTCTGCCAGCAGGATCTGGGAAGAATTATAGCAGGAGGCTTTTTTTTAAGAGGGAGGCACGAAAACTGGAACTATGAGAAAACCAGAGACAGATTCAGAAAGAAGTCAGAACGCGAACACCAACAGCTAAGACAAATTCCACTTTACCATCTTTCAGAACTTGCATGTTTTTGTTATTTCACTTCTTTCTATTTATTTAGATTTTTTTTGTTTTTAGTGAGTATTTTTATTCTTTGATTTGGTTTTGTATTCTCCATTTCATATTGCATTTTAACTTTTCCTCTTTCATGTCACTTATATTCTGAATAACACACTACTCTTGGTCTTTTACTTTTTATTCTTTGTTTTCAGATTATATAATTATTTTTTAAAAAATATTTTTTGTTGCAAATTACAGCTGTTTGCATTTCCCCCCACCACTCCCTTCCACCCCAGCAAAATCCCCTCCCTCTCTTGCTTCCACTCTCCCCCTTGGTTTTGTCCATATGTCCTTCATAGCAGTTCCTGAAAATACTTCCCCCCATTATCCCCTCCCACCTCCAGTCTGGTTACTGTAAGATTGTTCTTGCTTTCAGTGTCTCTCATTATATTTTGCTTCCTTTTTTCTTTTGTTGATTATGTTCCAGTTAAAAGTGAGATCATATGGGATTTGTCCCACACCACCTGGCTTATTTCACTTAGCACAGTGCTTTCCAGTTCCATCCATACTGTCGCAAAGGGTAGGAGCTCTTTCTTTCTCTCTGCTGTGTAGTGTTCCATTGTGTAAATGGACTATACCTTATTGATCCTCTCATTTACTGATGGACACTTAGGTTGCTTCCAGCACTTGGCTAATGTAAATTGTGCTGCTATGAACATTGGATTGCATAGGTTCTTTGGGACTGGTGTTTCTGAGTTCTTAGGATATAATCCCAGCAGTGGAATTGCTGGGTCAAAAGGCAGTTCCACTTTTAGTGTTCATAGGAAATTCCATATTGTTTTCCACAATGACTGCAACAGTCTGCATTCCCATCAACAGTGCACCACAGTTCCCTTTTCTCCACATCTTCTTCAACACTTGTTTGTTGCTTTGTTTATATTGGCCATTCAGACCAGCGTGAAGTGGTATCTCTGTGTGGTTTTAATTTGCATCTCTCTGGTGGCTACCTATGCTGAGGATCTTTTCACATGTCTCTGGGCCCTGTGTATGTCCTCCTTGGAGAAGTGTCTGTTCAAGTCTTTTGCCGACTTTTTAATTTTTTTTTTTTCTCTACCTGCTGTGGAATCATGTGAGTTCTTCATATATTTTGGAGATCAAACCCTAGTCGGAGGTATCATTGGCAAATATGATTTCCCATAGGGTTGGGTCCCTTTTCATTTTGTTGATGTTTTCTTTGGCCATGCAGAAACTTTTTTAATATGATGAGGTCTCATTTGTTTATTGTTTCCTTTATGTCTCTTGCTTTAGAGGACATATCAGTGAAGATGTTGCTACCTGGAATGTCTGAGATTTTCCTCTTGATGTTTTCCTCTAAGACTTTTATGGTCTCGTGACTTATATTTAAGTCTTTTATCCTCCTGGAATTTCTTTTTGTGTATGGTGTAAGTTGGTGATCAAGTTTCATTTTTTTTGCATATAGCTGTCCAGATCCCCCAACACCATTTGTTAAAGAGACTATTTGTACACCATGTTATGCTTCTTCCCCCTTTGTCAAATATCAATTGCCCATAGAGTCCTGGGTTTATTTCTGGACTCTCTGTTCCATTTCATTAGTCTATGTATCTGTTTTTATGCTGCTACCAGGCTGTTTCGATTACAGTGGCCTTGTATTACAGTTTGATATTAGGTATTGTGATCCCTCCTACTTTGTTCTTCTTTCTCAAAATTGCTGCAGCCATTTGGGGTCATTTATGGTTCCACATAAATTTCTGAAATGTTTATTCTATATCTGTGAAATTTTCATTGGTACTTAATCAGGATTGCATTGAATCTATAAATTGCTTTGGGTAGATTGGACAGTTTGATGATGTTAATTCTTCCAGTCCATGAAAATGGTATGTGTTGCCATTTGTTTGTGTATTCCTTAATTTCTTTCTTCAGTGTTGTGTACTTTTCTGAGTTCAGGTCTTTTACATCCTTGGTGAGATTTTTTCCTAGACACTTTATTTTTCTTGTTGCTATATCAAATGGGACTTTTGCCCTGATTTCTGTTTCTGATACTTCATTGTTGATGTACAAAAAATGCCTTTAATTCCTGAATATTGCCTTTGTATCCCACTGTTTTGCCTAATTCACTTATTAGTTTGAGCAGTTTTTTGGTGGAGTCTATAGGATTTTCTATGTACACTATTATGTCACCTGCAAACAATGACAGTTTTGCTTCCTTCTTTCCAGTTTGGATACCTTTTATTTTTTTCTTGTCTCATTGCTGTGGCTAGGACTTCCAACACTATTTGAATAGGAGTGGTGAAAGCGGCCATCTGTGTCTTGCTCCTGATCTTAGTGGGAAAGCTCTAAGTCATTGCCCATTGAGCATGATGTTGGCTGTAGGTATCTCATATATGGCCTTCATAATCTTGAGGAATGCTCCTTCTATTCCCACTTTCCTGAGTGTTTTTTATCATAAATGGATGCTATACATTTTCAAATGTTTTTTTCTGTCTCTATTTATATGATCATGTGATTTTTGCCTTTGCGTTTGTTTATGAGATGTATTATGTTTATTGATTTGTGAATATTGCACCATCCTTGCATCCCTGGGATGAATCCCACTTGATCATGGAGTATGATTTTCCTAATGTATTGTTGGATGTGGCTTGCAAATATTTTTTGAGGAATATAGTGTCTATATTCATCAGCGATATTGGCCTGAAGTTTTCTTTCTTTGTTGTGTCATTATCTGGTTTGGGGATTAGAGTGATCCTGGCTTCATATAAAGAGTTTGGGAGTCCTCTTTCTTCTTGAATGTTTTGGAATAGTCTGTGAAGAATAGGGATGAGCTCTTCCTTAAATGCTTTGTAAAATTCTCATGTGAAACCATTTGGTCCAGGGCATTTGTATGTCGGAAGCTTTTTGATTACTGCTTCATTGTCATCAGCTGTTATTGGTCTGTTTTCTTCTTCTTCATTCAGTTTTGGAAGATTATATTTTTCTAGAAATCTGCCCATTTCACCTAGGCTTTCTAATTTCTTGGCGTACAGTTCTTCTTACAATCCTTTGTATTTCGTTGTATGATCTTTTACTGCCAGTAGTAATTACAATTCTTTGTATTTCTGTGGTATCACTTGTAGTCTCTGCTCTTTCATTTCTGGTTGTGTTTAGTTGGGTCCTCTCTCTCTTTTTCTTGATGAGTCTGCTTAAAACCTTGTCTGTTTTGTTTACCTTTTCAAAGAACCAGCTCCTGGATTTATTGATCCTTAAAATTGTGCGTTTAGTCTCTATGTCATTTAATTCTTCTCTGATCTTGGTTATTTCCTTCCTTCTGCTCGCTCTGGCCTATCTTTGTGTTTCTACAGTTCTTGTAGGTGTAGGGTTATGTTGTGTATTTGAAATGTTTCTACCTTTTTTAGGCAGGCCTCATATCACTATGAACTTCCCTCTCAGGACTGCCTTTGCTCTGTCCCATAAGTTTTAGATTGTTGTGAGTTCATTTTCAACTGTCACCAGAGACTTTTTGATTTCTCCTTAATTTCATTCTTGACCCATTCATTGTTTAATAGCATGCTTTTCAATCTCTGGGATTCTTAGTGCTTTGGGGTTTTTTCATAGAGGTTGATTTCTAGTTTAAGTCCTTTGTCATCAAAAAAATACTTGATATGATTCCAATTTTCTTGAATTTGTTGAGGCTTGTTTTGTGTCCTATCATGTGGCCTATCTTTGAAAGTGTCCCATGTGCATTTGAATAGAATGTGTATTTTTCTTGTTTAGGATGAAAGGCTCTATATATATCAGTTAAGATAATTTGATCTAGGACATTGTACAATGCCACAATATCTTTGTTGATATTTTGTTGGGAAGATCTATCCAGTTTTGAAAGTGGGGATTTAAAATTCCCTACTATAATTTTGTTGTTGTCCATATCGTTCTTGAAGTCCTCCAAGATGTTCTTTATTTATTTGGGTGCTCCTATGTTGGGTGCATATATATTTACAATGTTTATGTCTTCTGGTGAAGTTTTCCCTTGAGTATTATGAAGTGACCTTCTGGGTTTCTCTTTATGGCTCTTTTTTTGAAGTCTATTTTGTCTGATATGAGTATTGCTACCCTGGCTTTTTTTCCCCTGTCCATTTGCTTAGAATATTTGTTTCCAGCCCTTCACTTTCCATTTCTGTAAGTCCTTTTTCCTGGGGTTGGTCTCTTGTAGGTAGCATATGTGTGGGTCATAATTTCTTATCCATTCAGCTATTCTGTCTTTTGATTGGGGCATTTACTCCATTTACATTTAAGGTTATTACTGATAGGTACTTATTCATTTCCATTTTTTTGTACCTATGTTCCTCTCCCTCCTACTCTTTTTACTCCTTTTCTTAAAGCATTCCCTTTAGCATCTCCTACAGAGCTGGTTTGCAGGAGGTATATTCTCTGAGGCTTCTCCTGTCCAGAAAGCTCCTTATTTAGTCTTTCATTTTAATCGAGAGCCTTGCTGGATTGAGTAGTCTTCATTGCAGGTCCTTGATTTACGCTACTTGGAATATTTCTTGCCCTTCCTTGCTGACTTTCAGCGTTTCCATTGAGAAGTCAACTCCTAGTCTTATTGAGGCTCCCTTTTATGTTATTTCCTGTTTTGCCCTTGATGACTTTAAGATTTTCTCTTTGTCTTGGGGTTTTGCTATTTTAGTTACGATGTGAGTTGAAGTGGACCTCTTTGAGTTCCTCTTGATTGGGACTGTTTGTCTGTGTTTCCTGGATTTGTGTGACTTTTTCTTTCATCAGATTAGTGTAGTTTTCTATTATTACTTTTTTAAATAGGTTTTCTTTCCCTTGCTCTTCTTCTTCTTCTCCTTCTGATATCCCTACTATACAGGTATTATTATGTTTCACGTTGTGCTGCATTTCCCTTAACTCCTCTTCATTCATTCTGAGCCTGTTTTCCTTTTCTTGCTCATTCTGTGTGTTTCTTTCTACCTCGTCCTCTAGCTCTCTGATCTGATCCTCTGCTTCATGTAGCCTGCTTTTGATTCCTTCCACTGTGTTCTTCAGTACAAAAATTGTATTCTTCATTTCCTCTTGGCCTTTGTTGAGAGTTTTTATTTCCTTTTTCATGTTGATATAATTTTCAGTGAGCTCATTGTAGTTTCCCTGTAGTTTTTGGTAATTCTCAATGAGCTCATTGAGCTTCCTGATAACCATTGCTTTGAACTCAATATCTGATAGTTGACTTCCCTCTATTTCATTTACCATTCTTTTGAGGATTCCTCCTTTATTTTCATTTGGAGATGGTTTCTTTGTCTTCCCATTGTTTGTGAGAATTTTCTTGTTAGCCTTGGCTTCTTAAATTGATCTGTTCTGACTCTCTGGGTTTGTGGTGTGAAATTCTATGGTAGCAGACCTGTGAGATTCAGTGGTGCAGTCTCCTTGATCTCCTGAGCTCACTGATCTTGGGCTGTCACTTATGTTGGCTCTGGATGTCTTTGGGTTTTTATTGTTGTTGGGTCTTCCTTTGGTGGGTCCTACTCTCCAGCTGGTTAACTGAGGGTCTCTCCATCTACCACATCTTGTATTCTGTTGTGCAGGTGTGGACAGGTTGTGTTGAAGCTAGATCTTCTGGCTGTATGTGGTTTTGAGGCCTCTCTCTTGCTCTTTTTCAGTTGTTTTTTATGGGTAATTTTTCCACCATTTGGTTGTATTTCCAGATTGGTCCTGGTTGGTGGTTAGTGTGGCTTCCACTCCCTCCGTCACCTTCTTCCATTGTTATCTGTTGGGGTTCCTTTGCTGGCGGGTTTCCTCTTCCAGAAGGTGTACTGATATTTACAGCTCCCACCTACCTTTTTTTTTTTGTGATCATTTGGAGGGGAAAGGCAAAATGGTTTAAGACAGTGGGAGTGTATTCTATGGTACAAAGTACCAACCTGTAGAGAAGAGATAGGAGATCCTTTGGATGTATATAGTGTTAACTGTGATATTTCACCCAACTATCCACTTTTTAGAGAGGGTAGAAAAATTTAGGACTCTTGTTGCAGGGAGGATTGTGAGTTGGATCTAGAAAGCAGTGAACTTGTGAGATGTCAGATTATGAGGTAATATGACAGTGAACAATAGAAAATAGATGTAGTGTGCAAGAAAATTGAGTTAGCCACATCAGTAATAAAGTTCTGGAAACAACAAAGTGAGCTGAGAACTGGAAGAGGTGCTGCGTAGTATGTACAATTGTATAGAACAGCAGTTATTTACAGTAGTAATGAAGCAACAATCATATGACAGAATCTATGTGGTCTAAATAACAAGATTATGAAATACAGGACCCAGAGTAGTGTGTTATTGGAACATAAGTGAAGTGAAAGATGGAAAATTAAGAATACACTATGAAAGAGAGAACAAGGGAAACCAGACAAACAGTGCAATTTAACAAACCAGGCAAGGAAGACTAAACAGAAAGAAGATAAATAAAAAAA
>PVKM010032252.1:0-16469 GCA_004027735.1 Carollia perspicillata
TTTAACCTTAATTGCCTCTGTCGGGACCTTACCTCCAAATATAGTCACATTATAAACTAGTGGAGATTGTAGCTTCATTATGTAACTTTTGGGGGAACACAATTAAATCCATAATATCACACCCAAAAAATGGACAGAAAGATAGTAAATTTGGGAAGTTAGACAGTGATAATGTGTATAGAATCTGTGGGAAGGTAAGAATGATGCTATTTTACACAATTTGTCATTTTGTCTGTTGCCTGTTGTGAGCTTTACACCTTTTTAAAGCTAAACACAGGAATTGAAACTTTTAACCAATGATTTCCTTCACTTCCTGTACTATCAAGTTTTATTCTAGATTGCCCATTTTCTTCCTGGCATGGATGTAAATGTGTGTAGTCATTGAATTTCACTTGAGATGTTATAATCTGTATTTATATGTTTTTCCAGTTTTATAATTTTAGATCTCATTTGTATGATAAGTACTGCTTCATAAAATAAACTAAATCATTTTATATTTACTGATATCAAAAAAAGCTTACATGTAATTGTGATTATTTCTTTTATCTAATGCTGCATAAAAAGCCACCTCGGATTGAAATTACTTAGAACAACATTTTTATTATTCATTATAATGTTGTGCATTGTCAGTCTAAATAGGTTTTCTGTCACTCTTACTTAAGCATTCACATTATTATACACACAAGATGACTTCACTGAACATTTAAAGTGAATTATGAATAATGAGTGGGTGTGCAAGAAGGAAATAATAGGCTTAACATTAGTCTCTTGTATTTATTTCCTTTTAAATAGCAAGGGCTTTTTTGCTGTTGTTGTTTCTTTGTTTGTTTCTTTACCTAGGCTGGTGTGGCTCAGTGGATTGAGACTTGGCCTGCAAACCAAAGGGTTGCTAGTTCGATGCCCAGTCAGGGCATATGCCTCGGTTGTGGGCCAGGTTCCCAATGGGGGTGCTTGAGAGGCAACCACATATTGAAGTTTCTCTTCCTCTCTTCTTCTCTCCCTTTTCCTCTGTCTGAAAATAAATAAATAAAATATTTTTAAAAATAAATTAAAAAATAATAAGTAAATTGTAGCATTTTTAAATCATTCTGTTATCAGGCTACTTGTTTTCAACATCTGAATTCCTTATATAAGAGAAATTATTAGAATACAAAACAAAACCACTGTTAGAGGCTAATCATACCTATCTACATATAACAGTAAACAAGTCAGTATATGGGCATATCTTTTCCAGATGCCAGTCAGAACTTGCCTATGAAAATATAGACTATTTGTATCTATACCAAATATGGAATATAATGTCAATGACCTCCAATAGATTTCTTTTAATTTTAGGAGACATATGCAATGAATATCCTTGCTTGTTTTGACGTATTTTTTCTATGACTTTTTTGTTCTCTGATATATAGCTTGTGTTTTTAATATGGTCAATAATTAAGGAATCAACACTTCTCGTTGGTTTTTATGGAAACAAATAATAATTATTCAGTTGATTGTCACTTTTGCTTAATATTATATTGAATTATAAATAAATAAGCATAGTTTTACATTGTTAAACATGGTATTTCATGTAATAAATATATTTACCAAAGCTGTTGAATACACAGTCAATATGAATAAATTAACTATATTTCTGAAGAGCAACATCAAACGATTTAACATAAAGATTTAATATACCATAGCATCAAAAACACAAAATAAGAGAAACACATTTAATGGATGACTTTTTTCTTATTGTTATTTAAGTATAGGATGACTCCTAAGACATCTGCAATAAAAGGTGTAAAATATTTCTGTAAAAGCAATTAAAAGCCTTAAAAAGTTAAATAGGTGCCATATTTCTAAAAACTTATATTAACATATAAATTTTCCTCACATTGATATTTGTGGTCAGTAAAACCCCAATTTAAAAAAAAATCTAAGATTTATTTTAAATTTGGTAGTGAGATGATTATAATATCAGTTTGAAATGCAAATAATCTAGAATAGTCAATGTATTATTGAAGAAAAATAAAACTGAAGTGCATGCATTTGAGATATCAGGAATTACTAAAAAAGCCAAAGTTATTAGCACCATATAGTATTGGCATAAGAACTGACACATATAGTTAGTTCTAAAATCAATTTTTATATTTGGTCACTTGATGTATATCAAAGGTCAAACAAGGAAATGATGTGGAAGCAATAATTTGCTAAAAATGTCAAACTGAATAATTTGATAATGACAAAACAATGAAACTTGACACTTTTCTTAGATACTTAAATAATATTGACATAAATTAGTTCATAGGTATAATGAAGAAAAGGAAAATAATATAAAAATCACTGAGAAAAAACATAGAGAGATATCCACGTGACCTTGCAATAGGCAAAGGTTTTTAATACAGAAAACAAAACACCAAAGTGCTAATTATAACAAAAAATATAAATATTGGCCTTCAGAATATTTAAGATTTTTCTACATCAATAGACCTCTTGAAGAAAGTGAACACACAAACAGTGGGAGAGAATATATAAATGCTCCTATCTGGAGCATATAAAGTATTTCCACAAATCAATAAGGAAAAAACTAAAATAATGGGAAATATTCATTGAAAAGAAGTTTAAGGTAAAAGAAATTTTAAGGACTAGTAAGTATGACAAAAGCTCTAGGTGGTAGTGGCACGGGGAATATACATGGCAAGTTCATTGGACTCCACTTGTAGACTTAGCTTACTCACTTTATTAAATGTGTCCCCTCCCCCTTGATTTTAAAATTGGAAATAAATGCCTGCATTTGTAAAAAATGTGTCTCAGGAAACTGCTTGTAGTCAACATTTTCCCCCTAAAGAATGTATTATTCAAAAAGAGAAAATAGTTCACTTTCTGCATTATCAGAAAGGGAAATCCTTATTCTTGCCCCTAATCATTAAAAGTAAAAGAAATCTTTATTTGACCTGTTAATAATTTATTTGAAGGTGATACTATACAATAGGCATCATATATGTAGCTTCCTAAAGAATGTGACATAAATTTTGGAAGGAATGTGACATAGAAATGAAAACACTAAAGAATTATAACAGAAAAAAATAAATATTGGCTTTCATAATAATGAAGATTTCTTTACATCAAATTACTTCATGAAGAAACTAAATGCACAAACAGTGGAAAATGACATATAAATACTCATATCTGGAACATATAAAGAACTTTCACAAGTTAATAAGAAAAAAAACCTAAAATAATGGGAAAGATTCCTTGGAAAGAATGCAATATTGTTGACTTAAATGTCAGCAATAATTACCAAGTACACAATCAAAAGCATATTTCCTCAAAGATAGTTGAACATTGAGGAGTAGGCAGATAATCTAGAACTTTGTGTTACGGAATTTCAAAGTTATGGTCACAGAAAAAACACACAGTTAAAGAAAGTCAAAGTAATTATATAAAAAAAAGCTTGTCTTTTCAAACACAGCCTGCAGTTTCACACATTTCTGCTTCATGTTTTGAGACTATTGGTCATTTAGAATCCTCTCAAAATTTGTAGTCCAATGTGAGATATTTTTAATAAAAAGAGGATTATAACTACAAACAAATAAGCAAAGATTAATATGGAATTTAAAATAGCCCATGGTGGACATGGTTGAAAGTTTGTCTTCTAATTATTCATTAGAGAAATATTGGCTATTAGTGAGTTAGTATCAGCATATTAACTCACTAAGAGATCTGGATTTCCACAGAGTCACAAGCTTTATCAAAGGTGCTCTTCCCTGTAATGAAAACCTGCGTGTGTATTATTGGCATCTACTCTATCCTTTCAGGTATATTATTTCCTAAATTTATTTTTTCATAATTTACTAATCTCACAGAAATCTAAATGATAATTACACTATAAACTTTTTTTAAAAGGGAGCACAACAGGGGGAAAGGTGACACAACTGTAACTGAACAACATCACTAAAAAAATAAAAGGAAAAAATAAAAATGGAAACAGACTCACAGAGATCAAGAGTCATTTTCAGGATTACACAGAAGAAGTAAGACTTGAAGTGATTTAGGTTGTCTCCAGAAGCTGAATGTTATGGGAATAAGAAAACATTTTTGCTAGGTTCCTCCAAAATCATTGTGGAATTTTAATATACGTCTGTATAGGTCAAATTTCTAACATGAATATGTGCATTGGCTTGCACCCTGCTGAGAAAAAAAAGTGACTTCAGGTCAAAAGTCACAGGTTGGATGAGATCTACTCTTTAAATTTAAGTTCTTTATTGTGATCATCTACCATGAACAATATCAAATTTGCTCTTGAGTACAAATGATAACTTCTGAAAGAAGTTATAAATTTAAGCCAGTATTTTAATATTCATTAAAGGCATAAGTGATACTTTAAATGTAGCAAGAGAGTGAAAGCACCTTCACTGTGAAGGAGCTTACATAAAGTTTTAACCAACATTATTTAAGACACAGAATATAAATCATACAGTTTGCAAATGAAACTTAACAATCACTCTTTTCTGAGCACTCCACTTAACCACGTTAGAGGTTATCCTGAGATACAGAGAATTTACTATCTTGTACATCCACTAATGAAAAGGCATAGTCTAATGATGATAAATATGAAATGTGAAAAGGTGAAATGCAGTGATATTTTGAGTAAGGTAATCAAGGTGTTTAAAAAGTTAAATTTAAAGTATTATAGTTTTTGTCTTACTACTCCAAAACACCAAAATTGTGCTAAGTACCTAAGCATCAACTTTAACAAAAAATTTTTTTTAAGATTTTATTTTATTTTTCTTTAGAGGGGAAGGGAAGGAGAGAGGGAGAGAAATATCAGTGTGTGGTTGCCTCTCATGTGTCCCCTGCTGGGACCTGGCCTGCAACCCAGGCATGTGCCCTGACTGGGAATCGAACCATGATCCTTTGGTTTGCAGGCCCGTGCTCAATCCACTGAGCTACACCAGCCAGGGTAACAAAATTTTTTATTACCAAAATAAAAATTTGTTAGTGACAAAAATCAAATAATAAGTGAAATAATAATTTAATAGTATTTCAATATCAAATAAAGTATATTATTCACATAGATTATGTTTAAAAACAGTATAGATCCTACTTTCTATGTTTATATTTTTATTACCTGCATATAAGATAACCATTTGACATTTATGCAAATCAAAACACAATTTTAAAACAATAATCCAAGTCTGATGCAATATAAGATGCCATATACTATTAAACCTTAGTAATAACTTTTATTGATTTGATTTTATTGTTTTTTATTTCCAGAAATACAAACATTAAATTAAGATATATTTCCTTAAATTTTTAATTTAATCATAAAAATTAAACATAAAACAAGTTTATGCAGCTTTGTTATACAGTGCATAGGCAAAGGTAGATTTACAGTTATAATACAAATAAATAATAGCATAAATAATAAATAACAATACAAAATAAACTGTATTTTGTGTTGTCAGAACTGTAAACCTACTCTTGTCTATTCCTATGTATGATTGTAACCATTTATAGCTTTATTTGCAAGTCAAGAACATGATTAATTACTTAAGTGTGTATTCCTATTGCTTGTCTAAATAGGCTTTTGAAAAGCATGAATTTAATCACATTATTTTCTTAAGAAAATTTATTTTTAAAAGTGAAGACCATTGTACTTGAACAACAATAAATACATACATGCACACATAGAAATTTAAAAATAAAATGTATTTAAAAGTTTTATCAGTGTAAATTTTGCTTCCAATTGTTTTACATTTATCTTTTTTATCTTGAAGAATATAGAACACAAGTCAAATCTTTCAACACTTACTTTCACTATACACTTATATTTTCCTCATCCATTATTCATTATGTTATGTGATCAAGTCTATTAAAGTGACAATGGACAGGTAAAAACATGTGTCAACTGACTTGAATGACAGACATCATCCCACACCACTGCTGGAAGCGTTTGTACCTCATCCTTTCTCTCTCCCCCTCTCTGTCTCTTTCAAACATATAACAGACTTTTAACCTTCCCTTCCAAAAATATAGCCAAACACTTGCAAACTAACTTTGACTAAAAATTTTAGTGCACCTTTGTATATGCATTTTTAAAATTTAATCTAAGCATTTTATTGGGGTGACTTTGTGTTTTATAGGCTTATTCTTAACAACTATGAGGCATACTTTGAAATATAAAAATATTTAGAAACCTAGAAAAGAAGAAAATATAAGAAGTTCCTCTGAAGGGAAATATTTCATTGGTAACTGGCTTTTTATAACATTAACTATTTAACCTGCTTAACACTTATTCCCCATTGTATTTACTTACCTTTGAAGTTGTATACCTATTTTATCCAGGACAATTGGGATCTCAGTTCAGTCTTACTTTTTAATCACTGTAACTCCATTAGGTAGATAGAACAGTGCCTGAAAATGAATAGACACTTAGTAAATCATTGACAAGATAATAGGATATGGTTAATAATTATTTGTTACATAATAAATAAATGAATGTGTTTGTTTTCTTCTTCTTCTTCTTGTTCTTTAGTTTCTCTTTCTGAGAGTTCACTACTTGTGTTTAAAAGTGCCACCAATTTCTGGATATTAATTTCATATCCTGCTACTTTCCTGAATTCACTTATTAAATCTAGTAGATTTTTGGTGGAGTCTTTGGGTTTTTTAAGCACAATATGATGGCATCTGCGAATAACGACAGTTTAATTCCCCCTTTCCAATTTGGATATCTTTTATGTCATCTCCTTGTCTGATCACTGTGTTTAAGAATGGTGAAAACAGACACCCCTGTCTTCCTCCTAATCTTAAGGGAAACAATGTTAAGTTTCACCCATTGAGAATGTTGTTTGTAGGGGTTTTTTTTATATCACCATTATTGTGTTGAGATATGATCTTTTTACTCCCACTTTGCTGAGACTTTATAACAACAACAACAATAATAATAATAATAAGGTACAGAGGAATAAACTTTACCAAGGAAGTAAGAGACCTGTACTTGGAAAACTATAAGACACTGGAGAAAGGAATAGAAGAAGACACAAATGAGGGGAAGCATATACAGTGTTCATGGATGGAAGAATTAACACCAATACCATGTCCATAGTACCTAAAGTAATCTGTAGTTTCAACACAACTCCTATTAAAATGCTGGTGGCATATTTCACAGGCCTCGAATAAAGATTCCAAAAATGTACATGGAACTAAAATGGAAATAAATGAATAAACAAATGAATCTAAAAATTAGAACTGAAATTACCATTAATCTACAACCTATACATACCAATGAGTCATTTTTTGAAAATGGTATTTACTGATATTGACAATTTGGGAAGTAAAATGAATTTTTTATGCTCTTTTATTACAAATCTGAATTCAGATGTTGTAAAAAATAAATCTGTATCATCTACATATTCTTATACTTTTGAAATTAAAGATCTCAGTTTTGCTCTAATTTGAAACATGACTGATTCTAATGAAATTAATAAATAATCTTCATCAATATAAATTTTGTGATATTACATTTTGTATTTTGCTTATGCTTATAAATAATAATGGTAACAAATGTGCATATTAATAAGATTAAGAAAAGTTTGTCTTCTTAGCTAAAGAATAGAAAAGTTTGAAAATTCACTGAATTGAGAATTAAAGTCAAGATTAAAATTTTACTTCTGTACTCCAGATGCTTTGTCCCCCTCCTAAACTAAATTAGAGTGGCTGGACTATATAAAATGTTAATTAGACTACCTTAACTTTATCCATGAAATCCCACAAGTTATTCACCAATTTGTAACAATAATAAACAAAAAATAGTGCTCTTCTCTAATGAAATAAAAAACAGAAACATATCATAGTTACTGTTAATATACATACTCTTAAGACACATTTTATTTTATTGATACTAAAGTATAAACATATTGACATTAATATGCTATATTTATAATAAGATATTGTTTGTTTTACAACATTTTAAAAATAAATATATGATGTCATTTATCGAGTCTTAACATCATTTAGGCATTAAGTGAGCTGCTGGAGTCAAATTTCAAAGAACTAAACACTTTAGAAGGAGATAATTATGTTATAGTTGCAAAACTAGTCTCTTAATGCATCATCTTAGGTTTTGACATTTCAATCTGTTACAAGAATCCTTTGTTAATTGGATTTATCTCCTTAAATTCAATTTATCTCCACCCAAGAGCTACTTTTCTTGTCACATAACATGATTTACCTGGATATTAGAGCTGAAGTCTGATAATATTTCATCTCCTGCTTAAATATTTGCTACATGATATTAAATTGTCTTTTATTACTTTGGAAAAAACATTATAAATAAATTTTATATTGAGTTAGTAAGAAGAGGAAACATAATAAAGTACCTAATATAATATTTTTCTTTTCCTTCATATTTTAAAAATTTAGTTAACTTCCCCATAAAGTTGCTCACAACTCACATGGTTCACAGTAGTTCTACGCAGCTTTTACTTTTTAAAATATAGAACATCACTTAAGTAACCACTAGAAGAAATAAAAATAAACACTATTCAAAGCATTTGCCTCCAGGAAATTGGCTGCACGCAGGGAGTGGTGAAGCAGGGGATGATGACTGCTTTCATGATAAGTTGTCTGCTGTATAACTTAGAAAAATAAGTTGCATCTTTTATTTTGAATAAAGATTATAAAAATAAAATTCTCAAATATTGGGAGTTCAAAAGCATTTTTAATTTTGTATTATATGGTTAAAGAAACAAACTGTGAAAAATATGTGCAAAAATAAACAAAATTATTTCACACAGCTGTAAATGCTAAGAGAGAAATAAAATAGAACACATGCCAGAAAGGGAGGAAGATCAGGAGTTCCAGGACCAAGAAAGACTGGTTGAACAATTTCTGATTTCCCCTCCCCGGGCCCTTGGCAATCACAAGTCTGCTCTCTACTTCTCTGAGTTGGTCTGATTTGGACACCTCATCCAGGTAGCAGCTTGCAGTATTTATCCTCTGTGACAGGCTTATTTTGCTTACAATAATATTCTCCAGATGCCCCCATGTTCTCACATACAGCAAGGCGTCCTTTTCTGCAAAAGCTGAATATTTTATTTAATATTTTACTGTTAAATATGTGTGACTGAAATTGACTTTGAGTCTTTACTAAAAGAAATAATTGGGTGCTTGCACCTATGAAATCAACCATAATATGAACATTTGATGCTGTCATATATTTTCACCATCTGTCCTTCAACCCTGGCCTACTCTTCCTGGATGTCTGCAACCATGAAAAAACAAACAAACAAACAAACAGAGAAATGTCAATGCCCACTTTAAATCCAACTCCCCTGTGAACTATTTCAAAATTCCTCAGTCTAGACTGATAATTTATTTCTATTGCTTTCACAGTAGAGAAATATAGGTTAACATATCTTTTTTAATATAAATGTAGCACTTTTTTCATATTATGATCATCTCTTAGCTTCCTTTTTCCAAACCCTACCTTCCTTTCTACCAGTGGCACGAGGACTTACACTAGGTGAGAGAACGGGATTCTTTGCGGTAGACTGTGCTCCCTCTGAGAATCGGATGAGAGCTGAAGGTCTCCTCCCTCCTACATGCATCACCAGGTGCATGCTAAAATTAAAGCAGGAAACAGAAAAAAGCCCACCACATAAACATATTTTTGTCAGTAAGAAGAAACAAAGGCACATACAATCTGTTCTTAAAGAGTCAATCATTTCCTTACTTTTTATCATTTAACCACCATTTTACAACTTGTGTAGAATATTAATCATTTTAGGACAAGATTCACTTAAACTTCTAGAGAGATTTAGGTAGCAAAATCATTCAAATCTAAATCGTATGCCAATAACCATGCTCAAAAGTGGGTATTGTATTGGATCCTTCTAAACAAACATTCAAAGGTAGACAGAAGTGCTTGCATAGTATTTCTAAGACATCAACCTATCTTGAACATCACTTATTAAAACAAAGAAAAGTGTTCCTAGTAAAATTTTGTCTGACTGACAAAAACGCTAATGTTGATGTAGAAAAGCTATAGCTTCTAGAGTGTAGTAGACACAGCACTTAGAGATTGCAATGCCAACTCACCCTTTTATTGCCCTTACTCAAAAATAAATGCTGGCTGTGTCAGTGGGGATGGCAGAGGAAGAGTGCCAGATTAATGCTAGCATCAAGCACTTAAATAATCATGTTTAAAATGTACAAAATCTCCAGTTATAACATAAATAAGTCCTTGGAATGTAAGGTGCAGCTTGGTGACTTTAGCTCATAATCCTCGATTGTACATTGGAACGTTGCTAAGGTAGTAGGTCTTTAAAGTTCTTATCCTCCCTAACAAAATGTGTAACTATGTGAAGTGTTAACTAGACTTATTGTGGTGATCACTGTACAATATATACAAATATTGACAGATGATGTTCTACACCTGAAACTAATATAATGCTATATGTCAATTACATCTCAAGAATAAAACAAATTAAATTAAAAACCAAAAATCTATTAGAACAGTGCTGTGATAGGACTACTCCATGAAGAGATGTTATGAGTAAAGTTTGATTTTAGGGCTAGCCTTGAACATACTAGATGCTTAATAAAATTTTTCTGAATGACAAAAAATAAATGGGGTGAATTCCTACCACAGCAAATGCAACTTACCTGTTTTGCTTGTGCAAAGGACAGACATGAATGACAATTATGCAACCAGATTATTAAAAAGATAAACTTGTAATGACTCTGATTGCAGCTGCTAATCTAGATGTAGTTTCAGTTCTAGAGCAAAGCATTATATCACCTGGTACCTCATAGTTAGTGATAGATGTGGAAAATGCTATTTTTATTTATCTGTATTAGTTAACAGAGAGTAGTTAGCTTTCAGCAGGCAGGACCATAAATACTGTTCTAGCACAAGGTCACGTCAACTGTTAAGTGGTCTGTAAAGACCTGAAATACCTCTCAATCCAAAAAGGATGTCATGTCTATTCATTACATTTAGGATGTAATGATTTGAATCTGGTGAACAGGAAGCATCAGCTACTCTAGCAATTTTAGGTAAAACACATACATGCCAGAGTTTGGCAAATGCCTCCACAAAATTCAGAGGCCTGATACCTTGGTGAAACTTCTAGGGAGTCCACCTTATGGGGTATGTTGAAATATCCCTTTCAAATTAAAGGTCAAGTTGCTGTCGTTGGCACCTTCTACTATTGAGAAAGATTGTAACACCCTATGGGCCTTTTTAGACTTGGGACACCACATATATCTCATTTGGCTGTGGGAATCTTGTCCATTTATGGAGTATCCTGAAAAAATGCCAATTTTAAATGGGACCAAGAATAAGTCTCTGCAAAAAGTCCATCTGCCACAAGAGCTACTCTACCATATGACCCAAGAGATGCAATTTTGCTTGAAGTGTCTATGGTAGGCAGGGCTGTGGTGTGGAACATTTTGCAGGCTGGTATGGATGATTTATAGAACAGAGCTTTGGGATATTGGAGCAAAGCTGTAATGGTTTCCACATATGATCTTTCTTTTGAGAAATCACTAAATTTTGCTGTCATGCCCTAGTAGAGATTGAGTGCTTTAACATAGGGCAAACAGTTACGAAGCCTGAGATGTCCATCATGAACTGAGTTTATCTTAAAGCAACTAGTTGCTACTAATAAAGCACTGGAACACAAGAATTGAAATTTGCAAAGACCTATGCATAACAGAAATTGAATTATACAAAGACTACTTTAAATATATTAAAGAAAAACATTAAAATTAATGTGAGCAAGTCTTAGTCAATTTGTAGAATTTCTCTTGGAGTAAAAATGTTTTCAGAGCAGGACAAGTACTTCAGGGAGTGGGTACAAAGATGAAGAAGGTGGGAACAAAATGTTGGCAGCCTCCTTCTCCAGGGCACTCAGCTGTGCTTTGTCCTCCCCTTACAAAGCCTGTTCCTTGGCCACCCCCCACCCCCCAATATGCACACACCTCCATACATGTAGAATTTTTAGTTCATTGGCTTTGATTTCCATTTTCTTAACGATTTTATTTATTTTTATAGAAAGGGGAAGGGAGAAAGAAAGAGAGGGAGAGAAACATCAGTGTGTGGTTGCCTCTCGCGTACCTCTTACTGGGGACCTGGCCCACAACCCAGGCATGTGCCCCGACTGGGAATTGAACCAGTGACCCTTTGTTTTTCAGGCCAGCACTCAATCCACTGAACTACACCAGTTAGGGCTGATTTCCATTTTTTTTTAAGTAAATGGACAAATGGCAAATGGTCTAAATCAAAATATTAAATTCACCTTCATCTAAAGGGATTTTTATCTGTGTTCTTATCTCTGTAAGCCTAGAACTCAGGATAAGGTAAAATAAGGATTAAAAAAAGAAGTAGATGTGCTATTGAACAGCAAGCAGGGTCCTGCTGCCAGCTACCACCCCCTAGACAAAATTCTGGAGGCAAAAGTTTGATGATAAAGGAAAGGAATCTTTATTCAAAAGCTACACATTTTAAAATAACTTTCCACACACATTCGTCTCTTAAGCCTAACAATTAAGGCTAAACTCTTGAACTCTTTAGTTATATCTTTAGTCACTTAAGCTATCAATTAAGGTTAAAATCTTTAACTTCTGGGTTTCTCTATCATTCCCCCTGTCAGTTCTTAATTATCTTATTTCTATAGGATTAGTATATAAACTAAAACAACATAAGGTACAAAAGCTACACTATTTTGGAGGAATGGTGTGCCTCTGCCTCAGAGCTCATACCCTCTGGAACACCCAAAGAAAAACCCTGCCACCCCCTGCCAGACCAGCCCAATCCTAGGCTGTACCATCCCTTGGGAACACAGGCAGCTCCAGCACTATCTTCCTCCGGGATGCCTAGATGAGAGCCAGAGAGCCGGTCTCACACCTCCTTTCATGTTAAGTCTCCTGGCCCATAATCCCATGTGCTCTAGAGGGTAGCATTTATCCTCTCTCTCACCCAGCCCAGTCCTCGGCTGTTCACCATTGCCCCAGGCAACCTGCCTTCTATGGCCCCGCCTTCCCCTCCCCAGTGATCTGATCAGATCTCTCGGCATCAGAAGCTAAAGGCTATTTTGGATTTACAGGTGATTGGGTTTTGTGGATAAATTTAGGAAGATAATGATGCCAGAGATTTCACAGTTTAGTAATTTGTTGTGGTGGTTTGGGTTGTGATTTCTTTCTCTCTGCTGAAATCTTAAGTAATTGTTTACTGTGTTCAATTGAAGTTGCTATTGACAATTTCAGAGCAACTCGAAAGATACTTTCAATGTTAGCATGAGGATATCAGCAATTGCAAAGAATAAGTCTCAATTTGGGAAGTTTCAGACTACTGATCTGTAAACACAATTTCGCAGCAATATCAGAATTTTCTTGGAAATTAAAAATACATAGTTACGATAATAAAACCAACAACAGTACTGGTAGTTGTAATAGTATAAACGACGATGGTGATTCTCAACATGAATGGACAATTTGTCTTGTTCCACATATTGTTTCAGTGCTTTTTCTGAATTATCATTCAATTGTCACTCTAATTAATGAGGTAAGAACCATTGTTCCCTCTGTCCAGTGAGAAATTTGAGTCACCAAAAGATTAAGAAACTTACGAGAGATCAAACTTCTTATATGTAAGTCAAAAGACATCAGAGTAGGTAGACATAGGTCATAACCACTACACTGGTATACTTTCCATTCACAAGTCGGGGGTGAAGGAAGTTAGTATTTTATTTATATATTCGTGCACAAAGTAAGTCTAGAAGATTACATTTCTTCGGAGTGTCGCTATCATACTGTATTTGTATTTATCTCTTAACTTTTATTAATATCATTTTCCATTTCATTCATATGAGACACAATAATGTCATAAAATAAATAGCACTAGAAATATCTTTCTCATACTGTCAACTTGCGAAGGTACTAATTAAAACGGAGCAAGTACTATTTATGTAAACAGACAAGTTTCATCCTCCGTAAGAATGGTGATTCAGGAAATACTGTTCATAATAAGTTAAGAAGAGTGTAGAAATATCATTTCACCATAAGTGAAACAAAAGAATCAATTTGTTACACAGAAAATGGATAATGTGGAAAGAATCAATTTGTTACACAGAAAATGGGTAATGTGGAAATTGGATTCTGTGACAACTCATTGAACAAACAATCATGAGCAACCACAATAAAATGTAATTTCCTTTATCTCAAATTCTTTAAAGTTAGCAGTGAAAGCTGGATTCGCATATATGCCATTCCATATAGTTTATCTTTCAAGCAGATGATTTTACGTGTCAAATATCTGTAGCAAGGATAATTCATGAGCGGAGATTTTAGCGGTGAAGAAATCGATGGAACATCACACTGCTGTTCCTTTGCTCCAAACCCGTAATTGCACAATGTTAATTTTTTCCACTTTTGTGTGAGTTCATGTAGCAGCAGGAAAGCATAATATAATCAAGACAGCAGGAAGCTTCTCTCTACAACTAGAAATGAATTTACATTTGTCCATTATGTAAATGTTCTTTACCATTTTTGTATTTGCCTATTTGAAGTAGTAACAAAGTGAATTTTCATGTGCACTTATGAGAATGTTTTCAAAAATTTATACAACACTACCCATTTTTGCATTAATATTAAGAGAAGTTACTAATATATTTCTTGCAGAAATAACAAATTGATCAAATTTATTGTTTTCCTTATTTATCTTGTATGTGATTTAACCCATAAAGCTAAGTTTGTTAATAGATTACCTAACTTGAGTTAGCCATGATAGATTTAATAGGTGGTGGCCATTAAATACTTTTTAATAATTAGTAAATCCTCTAAATTTTTCACTTAAAAAGGCAATAATATTATTGATTAAATGAGAACAAACATAAAATTACTATAATTTCTAGATTCTGACAGATAGCCTTAATCAGTTCCAGAAACTTATAAAACAGGAAGTTTCCAGACTCTGCAATTTTTGACTTATGTCTTCCCAGTTTTGTTCTCTTGCATTATAAATACAGTTGAGTGAATTTGCTGCGAGTATGAAAAATAATTTCAACGGAAGAAGTAAAAGTGAAATTTCAAATGAATGCTTTTCTATGGGTTTCATTTCATTGCCGACTTTGCTTTTGTCTCAGTGATTGCCATATATTTTTAATTCCTGAAATGTCGTTCACTCTATAGCAGCTGCACAGTCACTCACTCAGTCAGCGCAATTAATAACAGATGGTGGGCAAGTAGTAAAAGTGTTCAAACCATTTATTTTCTTTAGTGCAGACTCCTGGGGCACAGGTTTCTCACTAGTAAGCGAGTTTTTTGTTGAGTAGCATGTCTTTTTTTTCTGAGAGCCTAGTCCAAAGACGAGCGTAAGCTCAGGAGGGTCCATTCTTCTCACTGAATGCCTCTCCCGTATCACTCACCGACTGGTGTGACTTCAACTACTACCTTCGAGACAACAACCCTCATATTTAGAACCAGGGCCCCTTTTCCTTTGCTTGTTATACATTTAAAGCTACCTTCACTATATTCAAAATATTTAAACATGAAGTTTTTCCCAAACTCATACACAATCTTCATAACAGTTCTCTTCCTAGACTTCTGGAGCCTCTTCTCCCCCTGTTTGTTTCGTTTAGGTCTGCACATCCGGCCCGGTGCGCCCTCTCCCCACACTTGAAGGGTTTAATTCCTTCTGCAATGTTCTCCTACTCCCAGTAGCTTCACTCGGTTCTGCTCTGAGTCCTGTCCCTGCATTAGTTCATTTTACAAAATACCATTACTTTTCAGCGCCTTGGTAATTGAACTAAATCCCTTGGGCATCTAAGACTTTTCTGTAACTGACAGAAGGAAGTTTTTTTTTAAGGATCATGCTTATTTCTTAACTATTCAAACCAACACCTCTAGTTAAGTCATTTTTGCTACATCTCCCCTTTGTACCTCTCGCTACACAAAAAGATACATAAACACACAGACGCACTTTCCTCATATTGGCAACTGGGTCTTCATTTTATGCCTGACATGCTCACCTCTCAGAAATGCTCAACTAGCTCAAGTCATATATTTTACTCCAAAGTACCTCAGAATTTTCTTACAGACTCCAAATTTCTTACGCTTAAATAATCCCACACTTTGATACTCTCTTTACACCTCTTTTTGTGAAAATTTTTATCAATTCCTCTTTATTAGTGAGGTATACTTGACACACATTATATTAGTTTCAGATGTGCAATATAATGATTAAATATTTGGATATATTGCAAAATATCCCCATAATAAGTCTAATTAGCATTTTCTTTACAATCTTCATTATTGTATGATGCATGGTGACCTGGAATTTAATGGAAATTTCACATTGATAGTATCCATTTTAACACAATGATACTTGTTTAAAAATCTGTTTCTGTATTATAAATCAGTTAGATATGACAGTGGAGGTCATAAAAAACAATTGTGGCGAAATGATCTAAATTCCAGGA
>PVKM010032253.1:0-16471 GCA_004027735.1 Carollia perspicillata
GGAAATGAATGGGATTATTCCTTTGGTGATTTAAGAAACTCTGTTCAGGAAGAGACTGTGATCATCTTTCTTTGATTCAGTGGGGGTTCTTGCAGGCAGTGTCACGTTTTGGGCCAGTTTTTATTTTATTTTCAGAAAGGTAAGGCCATTTTGCTAAGGTCTGGCCTGAACACATTAAGGTAATTTTAACATTCTTTACCTACATGTAGATTTTTTAACTACTGGTGATGTGACAAGCTTGATAAGGCTTTAGCTTTTGGACTAATGCCAAAATAGTGTATAATAAATATATCACCAGTTTTATTGTATACCATAGTCACTAGAATGATAAATTACAGCAAGAGATTTTGAAACTGAGTGTAAGGTGAAATCGCTAATTTTGAGGTAGAGAAAGCAAACTGGATTCCCTAGAATAAGTATTAAATCTCCTCAGGTTCCTTCAGAGCACAGGCTCATTTGTCATCGTATAAGCCTTGACAGAATGCTGTGTTCATTCATGAGGTGTAGTGCAAATGATGGCTCTCAGCCTCTTCCAGTTTCTAGGTCTCCTGTTACCTGATCTGAAGTTCAACATCTCTATTTCACCAAGTTGGTATCATATCACTCATTTACTGGCTCATAAGCCATAGCATAGAGACAAATAAGGAATTCCTTCACACGTGTGGGTTTTATTGAAATCTGTCCAAAATCACACTGAAAGGAACGGCAGCGCATATTTGATTCATGAGCAGCCCGTTGTGTGGCGTGCGTTATGGCATCCACCTGGTTTCTTTGAAGATTTCCCTTTCCTTATTCTCTTTCATCCCTGGAAACATAGATCACAGTTTATTGCGGCAGCTGCTGAATGGTCCTACAAGGTGGCCCAGGGCTCGGCTCTCAAGCCATGTGCCAGGCCTTTGTAAAGTGCTCTATCTCAGGATAAAAGGACTGACCTCAAGTGTCAGATATGGTGGCATTTCTTAAGCAATTAGGTTCCTTCTTGGTGTGCAAAGCCTCATTTACTGGTTCCCTCTGCATCGGAACTGATGGGATTCTGTTTGTGCTGAGCCCAAGTTTTGTCCCCCACAGTGACATTGTGTAAATGATGAATACTGTATGCCTGCGCAGGGAGTAGGATGCAGCTCGGCTCCGCTGGGCTGGAACATTCCTGATGCGAACTGCTTTTCCTGACTCACCACCTGAAACCACTTGCCTGTCCTCTGGGGCCGTCAGTTGCGACTGCAAACACCCATGTGCTCTTGAGTCTGAGAGCAGGCAGGGCAGTCGCTGCCTCAGGGGGATGGCTAGCACATCACCGCACATTCCTGCCAATTCCCTTCAGACCACTGCAGCTGTTCAGCATGGCACATGGTGATTAAGAGGCATCGAGAGGGAGCGTGTGCGCCTGTGTGCCTATGTGTCTGTGGGCACGGAAGCTGATTAGGGCAGCCTGTCACAGCTTAAGCAAGATAATGGAGATAAAGTCATCATCTCTGTCCAGACTATTATTTGGCCATCTCAAAGAAACTATATAATGTGACAGTTTTGAGTAGTTTCTAGAATGCAGAAAAATAAGATGGAAGGTAAACTGCTAAGGTGCTTCGTTAGGTTCAGTGGCCTCCATTTCAGTTATAGAACTTCACTTTGATTCACTTCCAATATTTAATTCTGGCTAAGGGCCTTAATTAAAGCAACTATACACCTCCTGAGTCTTGGTTTTATCACTTGTGAACTGGGAATATTATTTGCCTTCCGTCTCTCATAGGGTTGTTATGAAATTCCGGGATGATGCTAACCCTTCTAGATTCCAAGAAGATATATTGTTCTGTTTTAATAATGCTGCTTTCCCTTTTGTATAGAATCCAGCATAGCTTTACTTTTCCAGGGTGGTTTTTTTTTTAATTTCTTTTCCTTTATTTTACTGGTTCTGGGGTTAAGAGATGTAAACCAGTGTGCAACTAATTTGATTGTCATCAACCCATTTTACAGATTTGCTGGATACCTGGTTAGATGTGACACCAGGGTTCCAGCTTCCACAAAATGAGTATCTGCTCATGCTAGACTGTGAATGTGTGTGTTTTCTCGGGTTTGTGGAAGAGTTGGGATACGAGTGTGCACTGAAAGGTTTCAGAAGCTGTAGATGTTGCTATACTGCCTGGTTAGAATGCCTGTTCCATACCCTGCTTATCACCTGCCATCTGAGCTTTCTCTAAAATCTTGACAAAGGAATATATACATGGTCTTCACTGTTTTGCTAATTTCTTCTGGGTTCTTCATGGCGCTAGAGAGTGAAGAAATGGAATCCATGGTAATATCCACATGCCTTTTAGTTCTCCAGAAAGATATCCCAAGTGTATAAGATGGTGGGATTGGTACCTTCCTAAGAGAACCAGGGCAGTTTCTGTGTGTGTATGTACTGTACATGTTTTTCTTAATACTTGGACGAGTCAGCCGTGGAAAGCAAGTCTATGTGCCTATCATTTTTCTGTCAGTACAATAAGGTGTAATGAATTTTTCCCAACTATCTCAGAGCATCTCTAAAGTAGAATCTCAGTATTTCTTATCTGTTTAGTACAGCATTTACAGATGACATAATTAATTGTAGTTATCACCACGGGAACCACTGTGTTTGATGTCGGAACTGGTTTAGACGATTCCAGAGTCAAAATTGGTGGGCAGTATGGGATTGCATGAGCCAGACTGCAGTGAAGCGTCTGCCCTGGTGGTAGATGCTCAGCCCAGGCTCTCCTGTCTCCAGCACCCTCTGCCCAGAAATACCTGTCCACGCATTAAATGTTTTTGCCACTGTTCTATTGAGTAAGCAAAATTTGGGAATGAAGCTTATTTGCAAACAGATGACAATGTATGGTTTTCATGAGCTAGGCTCTTTTTCTTAAGTCCTTACCAGAGGATATGTTTTTATTGATTTTAGAGAAAGAGAAGGGACTGTATGGGGAGAGAGGGTGGGAAAGAGAGGGAAGGGGAAACAGAGAAACATCTGTGTGAGAGAGATCAGCTGCCTACTGTATACACCCCAACCAGGGATTGAACCCACAACCTAGGTATGTGTCCTACAACCTTTAGGTGTGTATGGGACAATGCTCCAACCAACGGATCTGCCCAGCCAGGGCTAGGCTCTTTATTAGGCACTTAAAATTGGGCATTTTCTTGATAAATGCGGACATTTGGGAAGTTAGGGGACTGATAGGACATTATTTCAAATTCATATTGCTTTATATTGTTCTCTTTTTGAATCTAAACTTTTCTTTCCTGAGGTTCATACTTCTGGGGGCTTGGAGCTCTTTGGGGATGGATGGGAATGATCTCCCTGTATGCCAGACGTAATAAATCCAGCATATCCCAACTGAACTATCAGATTTTCTGGTGTCCTGTCAGAAAATCTGGTCTCCTCAGGATTCCGGGAGTCACATCACTGTCTGTTACTGTCAGAGACATCTTTGACACCCTATCTTTCCATATCCTCCTATTCCAGTTTCTCCCCACCTCCTGCTGGGTGTGTTCGTGAATGTTTCCTCCTCTTTTCATTATACTGCTGCCACCCTGTCTTACATGTCCTCTCAGCTAGACTTCTGTCGTCTTTTACTGGTTTTCCCACAGCCATTCTTTCTCACTGTGGTCCATTCTGCACCTACGGCTAAAGGGAGTTTTACAAATGACAATTACATCATGTTTCTCCTTTGCCTAAGACTAATGGCTTCCCGTTGTTTCCTGTGGCGAACACAGCCCAGCATCATCTGGTCCGAGCCTGCTTCTCAGAGGTAACCGCCTACCTCCTTTCTTGTCCACCTTCTGGCTGCCTTTCTGGTCTTCATTAAGTCTCTGAAATGCATTATGGCCCCTCTCACCTCTGGGCTTTTGCACCTACAGTTTCTTTTGTTTGGGGTGTCTTCTTTTTTCTAATTTTCCCTCTTCTATTTATCTTATGCTTATACTTGAGATTCATAGTAGTAAATGTTACTTTCTGGGAGAAATGCTCCCTGAACAACTCTCCCCCCTGCCCGCCCACACACACACTTCCAGCAGATTAATCTCTACATAATTTTTAAAATCTTAATATATTTGGGAGATTATATGTTAACATTTCACGTAATCTCTTGTTAGATTTGTTAGGCAAATTAGGGCTCACGTCTGTTTGGCTCACCACTTAGGGCCCAGAACATACAGCTTATGGTGCAGAGTAGGTGCTCAGTAAATTTCTACTAAATTAATTCACTTTAGGGGGTAAGGGAGACACTGGGCTGAAGGCTGTGGATCCAGGGAAGAATACACAAGGGGCGGTAGAAGTAGAGCCCACTTGATTTGCAGAAGGTTAGCCTTATGTGCAAGAAGTAGGGTGAGACTGCCACTTCGTTTCAGGGCTCCCAAGTCAATCTGGAAATGGCTGATATTATATACAAATGATACTCTCTCTATTTTGGCTTAATGTGCTTATATGAATCTGGTTGGCAATCCCAACTACTGTTAATGGTTTTGTTTCCTTGGG
The DNA here is from genome assembly GCA_004027735.1 of Carollia perspicillata. Taxonomy (NCBI): domain Eukaryota; kingdom Metazoa; phylum Chordata; class Mammalia; order Chiroptera; family Phyllostomidae; genus Carollia; species Carollia perspicillata. The sequence goes on from PVKM010032253.1 coordinate 4,484, forward strand.
ATGTAATAGCCTGGATAGACATTCTAGGTGATGTGGCTCATTTGTAAGTTGGTGAATACCTTTGTGTGATTTTCATGCCATTCCAGTGTGTACTGTGAACTAGACAGATTTCTTAATGCAATTTATATAATGCTCGTTCCAGCTTAATGGGGTCAGGGCTGTCGTTTGTTGAGCTTCTTTATGGTAAACTCTGAACATTTTCCCCTTTAATTTTCACCTCCACCCTGCAAGATGTGTATGTCATTATTCCTATTTTTACAAGCAAAGAAACAGAAGCTCATAGAAATTAAGTATTTTACCCAGGTGTCTATGCTTTTAATTGCTGTGCTAAATTAGAGGTCATCTAGAAAGGCCCGCTCCCCTTTGTGTGTGCTGAATCCTGTGCAGATAGCCAGGGACATGGTTCTTTTTGGAATAATGTCAGTTCTTGTATGGAACACACAACTCCATGCTTACAAGAAGTCCCTTCTTTTCGGTTGCATTGTCCTAGTGTACTGATATCAGCATGTGGGAATGGCACCATAGATCAGCCCTCTGAATGCTTTTAGCCCTCTAGACATTATCTCATTAGTCTTTGAGATGTCCCTGTGAAGTGACATTTCATCAAATTGTTCTTCAGAGAAACCAGTGTCAGATTACATGTTCTTGCGGTTACACAAATAACGTGAGGTCATAGGTGACATTGCTAAGCCAGTGTTGAAGCTGGATTCCCCCTTCTCTTCAGTCTCTTGGCATAGACAATACTTCTGGGAGAAGGAAATGGGCAGGCTGCTTTTTTATCTTGGCCTAGAGCAGGGAGAGATTGAAGAGCAATCTCAGTGCTCCTCCCCCTGTGCAAGGATGGCTCTCTGACGGCACCAAACGTAACACTCCTTACCAGGAGGACCACTTTTCACTCAGCTCCAGAGAGCTCTTCAAGGGCATGGAGCTTTCTTGAGGAAGACTCTTTCACTCTTTTTCTGGGTATTTAATGGGGCTACGCTTTTTCTTAAAACATTTGTGATTCTTTCTATGGCAGTGTGTTACTTAATCAGCTGTGTTAAGTGCAAAGCTTGGCAGTTGGGAATTCCTGTTCTTAATTACCTCTGATGTATTTTAGTTTGGTTTTTATAAACATTTCCTTTGTCATCTCCACATTTTTCACTCCATATTAATTTGATTCACTCACGCTATGGAAAAGTTCTTTACATTAATGATCAAAACAGGCCCTAAGGTTGTGAATGCAATGTGATTTAAATCGACAGGTTCATAAGAGGTTGCTTGTCCTTGCCTTCTTAGTGCCAGCTGTTACCGTCAAAGTGGCTGTAATTTTTTTGAATAAATGACTGAAGATGTTCACCAAATCGTGAAATGTTTTGAAGGACTTGTCATTTCTGACCATGCCTTTTTCTAGCAAGGCTTCTCCCACTTAGACATGACAGGAGTGTGTCAGTTTGCCTGGAGACCAAGGGTCATTGTGGATACCCTTTACCCTTTGGTTTTGGGAATGATCCTTGACTCATTAGCTCCGTTGTCTGTTGAATAATTAAAAGAAATGACTGCAGAATTGCAAGTTTCTGGAAATTGTTGTTCCCAGCAAGGTAGCTTTCTACCTGCTGCTGCCTAAATGCCCTCTTTGATAATGAGATCTCGTCTTTTTAATCTGCAGATTGTGAGAAAGTGCCTCTGTGTGTTTGGGACTACCAGGGTGTTGGGCTGAGCACAGAGCTCTTGGGTGAAGTGTGGTGTTCGTGCGGTGTTTATTGGAATGTCCTCTTTAGAGAGCATGTCTGAGTTAAATGAAGAAGCTAGAGCATTCAGCTGCATTCCTGGACATTTTTTCTGTATGCTCACCTGTGGGAGATGATTTACCATGTTAGCTACCAGAGTTCTAGAGGTCCTAATATCATGGTAATCCTCTCATATTACTTTGCTTATTAACGAAGTTTTTCCCTGGACTCCCAACTTGCTCACTGGTAGTTTTCTGGTGAACATTCTTGCATGCACTACATATGTTACCTGATTAGTGGTCAGCTTGTCTTGAGCCACCCAATCTTGATCTTTTCAGCGGAGGTTCTGAAATGTCATCTTTGGGGCTGGAACTTTCCATGCTTACTCTCTGCAAACTGGGATTTTATTTTAGGGGGAGCTTTGTGCTGAATCAGCTCAGCTATGTTTGTGGGTAGGGAGAGGACAGGCTTTTTTTCCCCACTTTAAAAATAACCCGTATGTGCCAAAAATCCTATAAAGTGTGCTGAGTTGCAAATCTTCCAACTTCCTATACCTCCTGGCTTACAGAGAATAGATTCTTTTCAGCTTTGGCTCAATAATGCTGTAGAACACTTTACGTTGTAGAAGAGTAAACGAGACTGTGTACAGATGTGCTCAGTGGGGAAGGAAACTTTGCTCTCACATCTTTTTCCTCCACTAGTTCTGTTTTCTAATAAGGGCGTAGGCAGGGATAGTGTATATAACTTTTCTAATAAGAAAATACACATAACCCAGAAGTAGTGAGTCTAATTTTTAAGTACCAACTTCTCAGGGTTTCTTTCTCTGCCATCTCTGTTTTTATATTTAGAATTAGGCTAATAACCTCCAGTTGCTTGAGTACTTCTTTCCCCAGGGAATGAATAATTTGCATACGTACAAGAAGGTAGTATGCATAAGTGTCTGTTGGGTCTAAAGTGAAAGTTCTGTCAACTCTTTTCTGCTGGGTGACAAAAGTGGTGTTTGAGGACCACATCTTCATAATTGGGGTCATGGAGTTATAAGCTCAGAATATATGAGCTTCTTTGTTTTAATGTGTTTAAAATCTCAGTGAAGCTTTTTGTTCTTATTTGAATCAAGTTCTTTTATCATTACCCAGAGTCGCCTTCCTGCTTTTACTTTGCTGGCCGTCTTATCTGTGGCCAATGTTTGGGTATTTCTGTAATGCTGCAGTTCTGTCCCATGAGGATTGCTGGCTGGGACAGTCTTTGCTGCTGCCTTCCTGATGACAGACACAGAGGGTTGCTAAATGTTCCCTCAGAATTTGTGTCCTTTTGGAACTTAAGAATGTGTCCTTGTTTGGAAACAGGGTCTTCACAGATGTAATTAGTTAAGTGAAAATGAAATCATGCTGTATTAGGATGGGCTCTAAACCCGGGGACTGGTGCCTTCATCAGAAGAGGATAGGACACAGAAACAAATAGAAAACGGCCATGTGAAGTTCGAGGTGGATTTTAAAGTGATGCGGCTGCAAGCCAAGGAACAAGGATTATCAGAAGCCACAAGAAGTGAGGAAGAGGCAAGGATGGATACTTTCCTAGAGCCTCCTGAGGAGTATGGACCTGTTGATACCTTGATTTCAAACTTGAGAGTAAATTTCTATTGTTTTAAGCCAACGAGTTTGTGGTACTTTGTTACGGCAACCCTAGGAAAGTGGGAAAGTGGGGTGGCATCTTCATTTATCTGGCCAATTGACTCTTGGCTGGAGTCCCCTTTTCTGGGTTTGTACCCTGAAGGATGGATGCTGATGTCCACTTAAGAAGGCTGTCATAGTCAGAGGGCCTCCATCACTTCTACTTCAGTAACGAGCAGCATTTTGAAATGTGACACACCCTGGTGGGAATTATTTCTGGCAGTAGCTTTTGCTGAACTGTGCTCATTCCATTCAGGGGTGATGAATAGAGCATTAGAGACAATTAGCACCAGCCTGTGTTCTGGAGCACCATGTCTATCTAACATTTTGCCTGCTTGGAGTGCACACTGTGTGGAACTATGCATGACTTTTCTTCTGTAACTATACCAATTTCAGGTTTCTCTTCAACCTGGAGCTTGGACACGGCATCTTTTCGGTAGCTCTGCTTTCTCACCTCTCTTGGCTTCCAAAAGTGTTAGGACTGGGCCGGGCCGGGCCGGGCCGGGCTGGGCTGGGCTGGGCTGGGCTGGGCTGGGCTGGGCTGGGTGATGAGTAGGCAATCCTCTTCTGAAGACAAAGGTTGAGTAGTTTTATTTTCTTTGAGGACTCAGTCCCTGTTGCTGTGATCATGCCTAATCACTTGATATGTTAAGAAAGCCAGAGGGGGTAGCCTAGTGAAATCATTTTATTATTATTTTTACTTATTTAGCAATTATTTCTGGAGCAGCTATGTCGTGCTATACCTTGTTGTAAGCATTGGAGATAAAGCCTTAACAAATTCGTGTCCTTGTGGAGCTGGTATTTTGGAAAGGGCACATGTGGTTGTCAGGTGCCTTTTTAGAAGGGAAATATGAATAAAATATCTCTCGCAAGTTGCTTACAGGCTAATTGGGGTAAGATTTATATCAAAATGCGTGAAGTTGAGTAAGAACAGATTTGAATGACTAGTGAGATAACAGAAATGTGTCTCTTGGCAGTATTGGGTTAATATTTTTGTGGAATTGTACAGATCATAGCTATCTTTTAAAGACAAGGAGAGGTCTCACCAGCTACGTGACCCTGCGCACTTTAATAGCTTCATCTGCGGCATATACTGCTGATTCTTGTGAACATTTCCACTCCTAACTTCTTTCTCGGTCTACAGGTCTGTTTCCAGCTGCTAACTACTGGATAGCCAGCTTCCAGTAGATGGATCACATCTCCTCTGTCCAGAATATACTTTATGACTTTCATATGATTTTCCTCACTGCACATACGCAGCCTTGGCTACCTCTGTCATTGACCTTACATAGTGTCATCGCCCAGCCATTGTCCAGAACTTTGTAATTAGTAGTCTCCCCATCTCAAGTTCATCTGATTCTGCCACTGTTATCTTTTCTAGCTCTTCCTTTTCACGGTATTTCAGTGACTTTTAGTCTGTGTGCTCCTTCTCTCTCACTTTAACTATTGCAACTCTGTCTTAACTAGTTGCCCTCCTTCTAGTCCGTGGCATCGTTCACAGTGCCGTCGGAATCGCCTTCTGTATGCACAGTCATGTCATCTCACACTGTGGGGTGTTGGTTAATAATTTGTACAGATACTTGCAGAAAAGCATCTAATCCCTTAAATGGACATAAAAGGAAAGAAAAGGCCATTGCATTAAAAATATACTATCACTTAAGGATCTTGCTTCCATTTCCAGTCTTACTTCCTCGTCTGCCCTCCATAGTATGTCACAAAGAACGTCTCACCATTCCACGGACACACCAGGCCCTTTCCTAGCTTCTTGCCTTCACACTTGTTTTTCTGTAAGAATCTTTCCACTGCTCTGTGTTCTGTCTCCCTGTGTGAAGTCTGAGGCTCTCTGACCACCTAGTATACTTTTTTGCCCATTTCTGTAGTAGCAGTTTCCCAGGTCTGACCTCCCTGCTCCACACCTAAAGGGCAAAGAGTCTGTCTTACCTTTCCTGCAGCTCACATTTCCTAATGTCAACAATCCAGTTCTGGTCCCCGATAAGTCTTTAGAGAAGAGGTGGGATTTGTCTTGTACCTAAAAGCGGGTATTTGGCTATACAGAAGGAATGCACTTTAAAAAAAATTACTAATTTGAGAGAGACATCACTTTGCTGTTCCACTTGTTCGCGTACTTGTTGGTTGCCCCGGACCACCCTCCACCCTCCCATGTGCCCCAACCCAGGATCGAACCCACAACCCTTTGTGCATTGGGATGATGCTCCAAACAACTGAGCTACCCAGCGCAAGAAGGGGTGCAAAAAGCTAATTCTGTAGCCCTAAGCTAGGCAGATGGTTTTCTTGTCACATGCCTTCTTTAATTTCTTCATCTAGTGTAGACTTCAGCCCCACTTCATCAAGACTTTAGGCATAGCAGTCTGACTAAAACACAAAAAAGGGCTTTAAAAATAGGTAGAATAGGTATGTTATTCTTTTAAATTTCTGTGTATGAATTACGGTTATTATTGCTCCACCTGATAGGCGGCGGCATGCTGGGTGCCTTGTGTAGTCTGCACCTCATTGTCAGGCTCTCTGACGTCTTAGTGAAGCAGCCTGAGCAGTCAGTCGCTCCTTAGTGCTGGAGGCCTGGTTTGGGGACACTTTTGTGTCTTCTTCAGAATTGAGAATGTACAACATTTGTAATTTGTTCTTTTTAAAAATGACTTGACAGGGAAATTTACTCAACTAGTAGGCAGTAAATTAGTATTTTTTCTTGTCTTGAATCCTTCATTATTATTTTGAAGCTGAGTGACAAGCTGAGGAACCCTGACTGCTCCCTACGGCTCCCATCCCCCTCTGGCTTCAGGGTCCTAATGTCCCTGTTCTTCAATAGCAGTCCAAATGAATTGGAAGGAAATAAGTCACTGACTTGTTCTGCTTTGCCATTTCTGCACCGTATGGGGTACCTTTTCAAAGGCTCCACAGAGCCTGTCAGGCTCGACTTTGATGCATGGCGGAGTACTCAGAAAGGAGAGGCCAGTTAAGCATCTGGCTTTTTCCCACTAGGCCTGGTCTCTGCCACCTGTAACTTCTGACCCTCTTTATTTAAAAAAAAAAAAAGAAGAAGAAGAAGATGAGAAAGAAGAAAGAAACGAACATGAGAAGGGAAGGGAATGTTAGGAAGGGAAAAGGCCACAGAAGTGACCTGGGCGCTGATTAGAAACTAGGTGACCATTTTTGGTGAAATGCTGTCACTTGCAGCTGGAGGGCTGAGGGGAGCTTCTTTACTTTTCTAGTTGAAGCTGAAGAGCAGAGAAGTAGAATCCTAAGTGTGTGGCCTGTGCGTTCATGAAGCCTCTGTTTGTTTATTTGTAAAATAGAGGTAGTATTTTGGCAGCCCCAGTTCCTTTGGTTGTGCTCTTAAGGGAGGGAATCGAAGCAGTTGCTGCATTAGGAATAATTTGGGGGCAGGGCAGAAAGGATGAAACTGATTAATTTCTTCAGGGTGCCAGTAGATACTAGCACCTCAGATTCAGGCCTGCAGCCTTGTCCACACTTGGTCAGCCCACGTTGCAATGAAGACAATAGGTCACTTCTGTGATCTCAGACACAGGAAGATATGCAGTTGAAGATTGTGTATGTCCAAATTCTTACACTTGGGATGAATTCGCTTCTTTCAGTGTACCTTATTTTCTTAATGTATAAAATATAAAGAAACATATTTTCTGTCTTCCAAAAAGATGATCTTATTGAAAGAATCCAGAAAGGGTCATTTAGTCATCCTGGTATCTCTAATTAGATTCTGATATAACAACAGTTACTGACCAATGTGTAGTTCTCATAGTAGTGAGTCTAGGGAGGGCCCCATGAAGAGGCAGGCTGATTTCCATTTCCTGACATGGGCCCCACTTCACAGGGTGGGCTGGAAGTGAGGAAAATCTGGAGCTTCAGACCTGAAGTGTACCTGGGCCTTGTTTTCCACCTAAGTCCATGATCTTGGGTGTATTCTTTTATGTTAGTTTACTTATCTGTAAAAGAAAAGTGGACTGGCAGTCGCCAAAGATCTCTATTCCTAAAGCCTGTAGTGAAGATTTTTGACCTGGTTGTACTGATTGGCCTACTTGACCTTTTATAGTTGTGAATGTTTAATCTTTTCACAACAAAGATTTGTTTGTTTTCTTTTAAAAATCAATGAATGTGAATACCTGTAGTAGACAAAATGACAAAGTTTGAGGGGTATGTATGTGAGACACAAACACCCTTGAGTCCTGTGACCACAGCGTGATTCTTTATACTTACTCTGAACACTGAATGTTGGCAGCCTGTTTATTGAGGGAGCTGCAGTATAAATCTCTACCACCTCTGTTGAATGGCTCTAATTATCTATACCCACCGGCTTCCTCCCACCACAAGAGAAAGCTAGGAGATTGAACTCATTCTGTTCTTACTTCTGCTTGTGTTACTGATACATCTTTTTACCTGAAATGTTTAAATTGTTATCATTTGGGTTCTAGTCTAGTTTACTATTGAGGCAAGGACCTCTTTTCTTCCTTTTCTAGGACCTATGTCTGTCTTCAAATGATTTTCTTCCGTTGGAAGGCTGGTGTTTCCTTCCCTCCGTCATTCGTCAGTTCACTAAGTGTTGAAGTAATGGCTTTAGGAACCAAATCCATCAGAATGATTGACTCCTTGATGTTGGCCTGGCGCCTTTTCACATTTTCCCCTAGTTTCTCCCATTGCCAGTGGTGCTGCCAGCTGTGTAGAAGAAAAGCAGCAGGCAGTTTGAACTCCCCAGCTTATGAGAGTTTTTGAAGATGAAAGACAAAGATGAGTCACATTGCTCCTCTTCAGTATTTCTGGTTTGGTGGTGGCTAATCGTAGCTTTCCGAAGGAATATGGAAATGAGATACTAAGTCTAGGTGGATGTACTGTGTCTCTCACTTTTCAGAGAATGAAGTATTGACAGTCTCTATGTCCCTTCTTTACAGATGCAGACTGTTCCCCCCTTCTGTCTCTGATGTCCTTGTTTGCCTTTCTCCCTCTTACTATATCCTTTCTTTCCCTTTATTTCCATCCAGCTGCATTCCATCTTCCATTACCCTCCTCAAAGGTGCTCAGACCATCAGCATGAGCAGCTTCCAAATTTGAAGCTTGCAGTAGTAGCTCTCAGTTTCCAGCACACACGCCCATCTGCCATACTGTCTGACTTGGCCATTGCCTTGGATCCCTGGGACCTTCCTGGCCTTAAGAGGAAAAAAGTGATTTGCTAAATGTCATCTTTTCTTGTTTCTGTTCTTCCTCCCAGCAGCATGCAACTTGGTTCAGAACCAAAGTTGACAGAGCACTAGCTTCTCTCTGAACAAAGTCTGCTTAGTTTGCTTTGATGTTTTCAGTTGTTCCTTGGGCTGGGGTCCTCCTGGATGAGCACACAATTTTTTTCCAGGCTAGATAACTTTGTGGTTAGTACATTTTAAACTCTTCCTACTTTAACCATCATTTCCTTTCCTGCTGATTTCTTCCTCATCCACGAGGTCTGGATTTCCCTTCCCTGAGGGTTTCTAGGCGATGGAACAGGGAATGTGGGTCCTTGCTTGTTGCTTTAATGACACATCAGCTTGATGCTGCCCCAAGCACAGGCACCTCATTGGATGTTTGGACGCTGTAGCTGCTAAGAAAAGAAAGTAACCATTTGGGTAACTCTATGACCTGCTTCAGAGTCTGGGGGAAGTATGTTTTCCTTGCATGGCCTAGCTTCCTGGCATTCACAGTTGGATTTGATTGTTTCTTCCTTGACTCCATGTCATCACCCCGTCCTCCAGCCCTGTGGGGCCAGGTTAATGAGTGTGGTGCAGGGTTGATGTCTTTGGGTCCTTAGTTCTTCCTTTTCATACGGAGACTGCTCCTTGCAAAGGTACATTTCCTTTTAGGGTTTTTTAAATTTAATTTTTAAACAGAAAGACATAATTTAAAACTTTTTGTTTTATTTAACATACCATGTTCTTCTTTGAAAATAGATGTAGACAGCATTTTTAGAAAGGACATATATGGATAAAACAGTGATTCTTTTTTTAATTTTCTCCTAAAGATTTTCCAAGGCAAGTCAAGAAACTAAATGCTTTTTATTGTTTCATTTGCTGAAACAGACATTTTAAAGTCATTTGGCAGGAAAGTCAACATGGAAACAGGATATCTTGACACACTATTGTGTAAAAAAGATATTTAAATTAGTTAACATATCTTTGTAATCTTTTAGATATTTTTCTTTACTAGAAAGCCAATAATACTGTTTTAAGTTTTTCCCTTCACTTTTTTTGGGGGTAATGTTCACTTTGTATTTTAATTTCGAGTGACTCCCCACCTCCCCCATCCCCCCGCCCCGAGCCCCTGCTTCAGTGTGCCTGCTCGAAAACACCCGGTGCTTCCCTTTCCTTAGGAGCCTTTCCAGAGCTGTTTGAGGCCTGTACAGGCAGATGTGTTTGTGGGTGGGTAGATATTCTTCTCCCATTTTACACAAATGTTAGCATCGTAAATACGGTTACATTTTGTACATATGATCAAAAATAGTAATTTTGTATTTGTATTTTGTTTTTATGTGCTTAAAAGTGCTAATGGATTGTTGGTGTTGATCTGTGCAAGTCAGGGAAAGCTCACAATTTTCTTACAAAATTTCAACTTCATTTACTCTGTGACCATAATTATCCTACTTGAAGATGCAATTATTAGTTCTGCTGATATTGGTGATGATACTATCTCTTCTGTCTTTGTTTATGAACTGTGTTTTATTTTTGCTGTTTTATTGTAACATTTAACATTTACTGCCTCTGTTATCAGTCACAAAAGCAACACTTGTTTATTCTAAAAAAAAAGTACTTTTGAAAAAGAAGTTAAAAAGATACGACTACCCAGGGATAGCATCTGAAATACTTGAGTGTATATTATTCCAGTCTTCTTTTTATGCATTTGGGCATTTGCATAATTTTCACTTAGCTGGTAATTATATGGTACTTACTATTTTGTAACCTTCAGTATGATGGTTTCTCTGTGTCATTAAATAGACTTCTATATTATGTACTTTTATCATTTAATATCAAGTGAATATTTAATCACTAATTTAATCACTTTTCTATTGGTACATATGGGCTTTGGAACCATGTAGACATGGTTTTGAATCTCTGGGGTAGCGTTACCTAGCTCAGGCCTGTCGTGAGTGTTAAATGAGGTAATATATGGTAAGTGCAATGCTTGGCACAACGTAAGAGCTCAATCAATAATCACAGACTACTGCATCAGGGTTTAGAAATATTAAGAACAAAGAGCAGTGTATAATGACAAATAAAATGTACTAGTTCTTTTCTGTGTCCTGAAATAAGGTTGAATGAGACAGAGAGAACAGGAAGTTGAAAAAGCAGCAGTGGGGGAGGGGGGTGCAATGTAGAGTGAAAATTTTAAGAGGGAGAAGGTGGCTAGCATTTTATTTTCCTTAGCCCTTTTTGCCTTCACAACCAATCTTACAAGATTAGTCTATTGCTTGGCCTTAAGGAAGCCTTTTTGATTCTCACCACCGCCCCTCCCCCTTCCTCAGGGGTCCTGAGTGGGATCAGCTTGATTCAAAGAGGAAGTGGCCCTGGGAAAGGTAGAGTTTGGAGAGGACTCTTTAACATCCCATTTCCTTCTTCTCTGAGATTCTTGGTACATGTTTCACAGACTGATAGAGTTTCCATGGGAACTGGCAGGAAGATGACAACTTAATTTAATCTGGCCCAAAAGAAGCTAAATACAGGGGAAAGTATGCCCCATTCTGCAGTCCTTTTGGGTTTTTTTGTTTGTTTGTTTACCCACCCACCACCCACCCCCATTTCTTAAAACCTCAAACTCGAAGCTCGGAATAAAGTGGTCTCCATCTCCTCTATTTACCAAATCCAATCATGGCTGTTTGATCATCAGTTAGAAAGAAGTAGTGAATGTTGGATATACTACTTCTCCTCAACTCCCCAAATGAATACTCAGTCAGTTAATTCAGGATTTCAAATCATTATATATTTGCCTTTGATACATTTGTTACAGAACAGTCTCTCTCTCTCACACACGTGCACGCGCCCGCCCGGACTCCGGAGGACAATATACTAATACTGTCCGGACCACCTACTGGGATCGTCTGTCTGCCGCCAGAGGAAAGACATCTCTCAATGGCAGAAATTAGTGAAAAGGAAAGCAAACATTTATTTAAGGTTATACAAACTTAAATAAATGACCCATGTCCCCTTAAACTAGCAAAGTCCTTTAGGCCAACTACTGATGCCCACATTGCTTCCTTCTCCCCCTGCCCTTATCCGAGCTACCGTAAGTCTGGAAAAGCAGGTCACATCCGAGTCTCCAGGTTGCTGGCATCGTCAGCTGTGGTGCCATCCAGGCAAAGCCTCTTCTTTCCTCCACCAGAGGTGCAGGGGTCTGCAGTCTCGCCAAGCCTTGTGGATCTGCTCCTTGCAATGCTGCAAGGGGATCTGCACTCCGGCTGGGACTGAGTGGCTCTTCCCCACTCCACCGCTGCGTGGTTCTTCTCCTACTGCACCAGCGCTGCAAAGGGGATCTGCACTCTTCCAAGTCCGCGTGGTTCTCTTTCCTAATGGCTGCCGCGTCCCCCACCCCTCCCCTTTTATACTCCCACCGTCTTCTTCTGC
>PVKM010032254.1:0-16476 GCA_004027735.1 Carollia perspicillata
ATTCTTGATTCTCCTCTTTCTCCTAACCTCCAGTATAAATCCTGACCACTTCTCATCACCATTATCATCTTTTGCTTAAATCACTGTAATTGTCTTGTAATTGGTCATCATGCTTCTGCCATTGTAGCTCTAGCCTGTCCTCTTTCTAAAATTCAATTCAGGTCACATCATTCCTTTGCACACAAACCCTCCAAAGGTCCCCATTCAATCAGGGCTAATGTCCAGGTCCTCACCATGACCCTATATTATCTTGTTCTTCCTGTTCCCCAAACACACTAAGAGTGTTTCTGCCTCAGGACCTTTGCATGTGCTCTTCTCTTTTGTCTGAATTGTTCTTCTCCCTGGCTCATGTCCTCAGCTCTCTGCTCAAATGTGTAGTTATCAGAGGCTTTTCTTGACCACCCTATACCCTATCTCTCCTACCTACTGCATATGTTTCATAGCTAATGTCATCACCTGTCACAATAACTTTGTCTGTTTCTTCCACTAGAATATAAGCCCCATGGTGGCAGAGATGTAGTCTGTATGAATGCTTAAACCAGGACCTGGCACATACTAGGTGCTGTGTGAATACTCACTAAATGAATGAGTGAAAGGGAAGAAGGGAAGAAGGGAAGAAGGAAGGAGGAAAATGGGAAATAACAGGCAAGGGAGAGAGAGAAGGAGTAAAAAGAAACTAGCATTTCAGTAAAATGATGGTAGCTTTTTCTTACAATGTACCCGAGGGGATCCATTTTTTGAATTACAGGAAAATTAAGCTAAGGACTAATTTAGCATTACCCTTCTTACAGAGAACAAATTGACAGGGGCATGTTATATACTAATTTAAATAGGTTAGGTACCGAAAACTGCCAGGACGATGTTTTTGTAATGCCAGCCAAATTAAAGAATTATTGCCCAAATATGTCTCTTTCCCCTCCATAAGATTAAATCAAGTAAGATTTCAAAAGAATTACACCATCCAGCCCAGCTGGAAGTTATCTAGTGGGGAGAATAAAGAATGAGAATGAGCAGAGAGCTTGTTCTGAGGTTTCAGCCTTTGACGGATCCTGCAGCTAAGAGACTTGCTAACTAGACTGGGTCAGGAAGTGTGTTTAAAAAAAAACCTAGAGCAAGGGTGTCAAACTCGTTTTTACCGGGGGCCACATCAGCCTCGAGGTTCCCTTTGAAGGGCCAAATGTAATTTCAACTCCTTAACAGTTAAGGAGTAGTTACATTTACACAGTCCTAAGATTATTTCAGCCCTTTGAAGGCAACCGTGAGGCTGATGTGGCCCCTGGTGAAAATGAGTTCGACACCCCTGACCTAGAAGATGCCAACAGTGGCAAAGCTGCTACCATTTGAATACAGAGAGGTACAGAAATTCTGGTTGTTTGGTTTGGAAAAAAACGATGGCAGCCTATGAAACCCTGTATCCTAATTTGAGCTGGAAGTAGTGAGCCATTTTACTAACCTTAGGCAAAGCCCTTGGCCTTCTGTCCTTCGCTGAACTCCGGAAAGAAAAAGTGGCTCAAAAAGAGAACGTCTGTGAAAAAATAAGACTCCCTGCACCTAAGCCAAGTTCTCCTGAGCAAATGGCTCACAAATCAGAGCAGTTGGCAGAAGCGCCCAGCTCAGCTGACATGCAGCCCGAGCCCTGCGGATGCTGCAGGTGGCTGGGCCACACGGGCTCTGCTCCTGAAGTTCCACGTGCCCCGGTGCTCTGAATACTTACATTTCTCCTCTTTTCCGTGTTTGCTTCTTCAGCGGCTTTCTGGTACCTTCAGAGAAGTGGGGAGAAAGAGAGTGTCCTCAAATTAAACTCATATTTTTAACGTTTCAATCTTTAAGAAAACTACTTCTGCAAACCTGTTTCTGACAGCAACCGTCTCTGACAACTATGAGAAGCAGAGAACCAGAGCAGCCCTCACCTCCGGTGCTGTTCCAGTCGTCTGCTCTGATACAACAGAAATATCCGAGCCGGTGAGGCCAAATGCTGGGAAACAACTGGGGAGAGCACAAATTCTGGGGTTTAAGTCCCAGTTTCATCACTTATTAACTATGATGGCTGGCAAGTCACTTAACCTCTTTAAGATTAGTTTCCTTATCTAGAAAATAGCTTTATATAGCTATTTTCAAGGTTGCTGGGAAGACCGAATGAGATTACACATGTAAAATTGCCCTGGGAATAGTCAAAGGATATAGTATTGCATTATAGCATCGCATTAATCCTAGAATGCATATTTCCCCCCATTATTGCCCATGAAATTTTTAATTCTTGTCAACCCAGAGGTAGTCACACTATCTGAGTATGTGTGAATTTGGTCTAACTATTGATTGCCATTGTCAATTTGGCTCAGTTAAATGTATTTGATGGTACTACCTGTTTTCACTGCAATTTAAAATGTCTTCAAAGAGATTACACTATGATATGGCATTTAAATAAAAAATATTTTATTTTTTATGCATATAAAGGGTGGCATGTGAGAAGAGTTTATGTCTTAAGAAAGCACTGGTCCTTTTAAGTAGCGGTATTTTTTTGATAGTGATGCATAAAATAGTGGCCCAGCCTATAGTCAGTGGCATCTTAGATTTGATAAACAGGCATATATAATAGTATTATTACTTTTCATCACTTTATTTTATCATTTTTATTACTGGGACCAAAAGATCCCTGAGAAACAAGTAAAGTCCCAGGGCTTTTCCGGGGGGATCAAGTTTTCTCCATTTGAAGACACATAAGGCCTGGGAGGTCCCGGAGGCGGCAAATCTCCAAGGCCACCCAGAACAACCTTAAGCTGGCTTCCTCAAGGGTCTCTGAGTTAAGCACTGAAAGTGGTACCATCACTTGGAAAATCCCGATCATGTGCTTCTTCTTGGGTCTGCATGCCTAGAACTCAGCACCAATCCAACCCTAGAAAACAGCATGTTCCAAGGGTTGCTTTTTTTCTCTGCCTTCAGGTAGAATTTCAGAATTCACAAGGCATTTGGGGAAGGATAAGGAGGTGAGCGAAAAAAACAAAGAATAGAATGGGAAGAATCCACTTCTTCCTCTCTTTCTTTCTTTTTTATTTTTAAAATTTTATTTTATGTACAATGAGCTAGCCATTCTGCGGTAAGGTAGATATCTCAAACGACCCATTCACAGTAGTTCACTTAGTCCAACTCAAGCCTTTCTCCTCCACATACGGGAGGCAACACTGGCAGCACAGACTGCCGTACTTGAGGACCAGGCCGTGCCCCTTTGGGCAGAGGCGGCGAGAACCAGAACCCTGGCTGAGTTTTCTCGGAATGCTCCAGCAGAGCTGCTGGTGACCCATCTTGCTCTCTCTGATGCAGAGGCAAAAATGAAATGAGCTGGTGCACGCATGCGTTCTTCAAATTTTGGGGGCAAGACGCCATTTCTCTACCAAAACCAACTTTCAATTCAAAAGCACCTTCAGAAGCTTAGAACTTTCTCAGTATTGTGTTAAATAGAATAACCTCAAACAAAATAGAGGCCAGAAATCATCCAATTCTGGCACTACTGCTCACCTGCTATGGAACGTGGGTTATATATATCACTTCATTTACTGGCCTAACTTACAAAATTAAGTGACTATGTGAGGAGATTTCTAAGGCCTCTTCCCTTCCTATCACTGTTTAAATTTTAACAATCAGATATTGATAAGAATCGTATTCACCAGTCGGGTATTACTTTGCAACTGAGCAGAGCTTTCTGTAGGACAGGGTAAAAAAAACTTCCAAAAATTTCTGGGATTTCATTGACCGTGACAAGTGATGAAAGAAAATGGAATTTTCTTTCCATTTCCACTCCCATTTCCACTTACAAGTGCTATACATCAATCAACAAGCTAAAAAGATATTTGCAACTTATATTACAGACAAATGGTTAATTTCCTTAAGGTACGAAGAACTCTAAGAAATTAATAAGAAAATGACAAACAACTTAATGGAAAAATAGCCATGAAATAAACATATGGTTCACAGAGAAGAATACCAAATGGCTCTTAACCAAACAAAAAGAATGTCCAACCTCGAAGTGAAAATTCAAACAACTCTAAGAATATATTTTACCTATCAAGTGGGAAAAGTTTTTTTAAAGGCTAATATACTGAGGGTAAATTACTAAAACCTCCACGAAAGGCACTTTGTCGATTTAACAAAAATTACAAAAGCAAAAGCATTATGATTCAAAACTTGTTTCCAGAATGTGTTCTGTTGATACACTCACACAAGAAAAAATAACTTTTATATTAGATTACTTGTGATAGCATTACTTGTAATAGTAAAAGACTAAAAACAACTGAGTTGTCCCTTCCACAGAAGACTGGTGAATAAACTATAATGTATATATATATATATACACACATATATGTAATGGAATACTATGTAGTTATTAAAAAAACAATGGGATGGTGGTAATTGTGGCATAACAATATGAATATTCTTAATGCCACCGAACTGTACACTTAGAAGTGGCCTGACTGGTGTGGCTCAGTTGGTTGGGCGTTGTCCTGCAAAGCAAAAGGTCTTGTGTTCGATTCCCAGTCAGGGCACAGGCCTGGGTTGTGGGCTGGTCCCCAGTCAGGGTGCATACAGAAGGCAACCAATCAGTATTTCTCTCTCATATTGACGTTTCCCTCCCTCTCTTTCTCCCTCCCTTCCCCTCTCTCTAAAAATATATAAATAAAACCTTTTTTTTAAAAAGTGGTTAAAATGGTAAATTATGTTATATATATTTTAACACAGTTAAAAAAACTCCAGTGTAGAACTGGCCTAAAGATAGATGTACAGGTAAAGATCAATAGAAGGAAATGGAGAGCCCAGAACTAAACCTTCGCATATACACGGTCAAAGGATTTTTGACAAAGGTGCCAGGACCAGGTAACAAGGAAAGGACCGTCTTCTCACCAGATGGTGTTGGGAGAAGTATATATCCACACACAAAAATATGAAGCTGGACTCTTACATTCTATCAGCAGTCATCAACCCGGGTGCACAGCCCCCCGGTGTGCCACAGGACTTTTCAAAAACTGCAATCCCTGACTCTTCAGTCGGGGGCACTGAGCTCTGTTCCTTTAGACTGCCAACTGAAAATAAGGACCACAGCCAACATAACAATGGCTGTCTCAAGTGAATGAATCAAAATTATACCTATTTTTTGTCAGAGCAACAAAACAATAATGTATTTTTTGGTGTGCCGCTGAATTTTAGTAGTTAGTTTATGTGTGCCAAGAAATGAAAAAGCTTGAAAATCGCTTCCTTATACCATAAACAAAAACTAAGTCAAAATGGATTAAAAACCTAAGTGTAAGAGCACAAACTATAAAAGCCTTAAAAGAAAACAGGGGCAAAGCTTCATGACATTGGACTTGGCAATGATTTCTTGGATATGACACCAAAAGCAGAGGCAACAGAAGAATATACAGACAAATTAGACTTTGATAAGATCTGCATAT
Organism: Carollia perspicillata; assembly: GCA_004027735.1. Lineage (NCBI taxonomy): Eukaryota > Metazoa > Chordata > Mammalia > Chiroptera > Phyllostomidae > Carollia > Carollia perspicillata. Next base: position 5,442 of record PVKM010032254.1, read on the forward strand.
CAAAGGGCACTGTTAACAGCTTGGAAAGGCCACCTATGGAGCAGAAGAAAATATCTGCAAATCGTATATCTGATAAGGGATTAACATTTAAAGCATGCATACTAAAAAAACAAATAGGGAATAATATTGAACATACTATTCTGCATCTTCCTTTGCCCATTTTAGAGCAGCTAAAGTTTTCGTTTAAGATGTTCTAAGCACTAGAGAAAAAGTAGTGAAAGAAATAACTAAAAGAGTGCTGACTGGTGTGGCTCAGCGGGTTAAGTGCTGGCCTGTGAACCAAAAGGTCGCCGGTTGATTCCCGGTGAGGGCAGTGCCTGGTTTGCAGGCCAGGTCCTGGTTGGGGTGTGTGGGAGCCAACTGATCAATGTATCTCTCATGCATCAATGTTTCTCTCCCTCCCCTTCTCCCTCCCTCCCCGTCTCTGAAAATAAATAAATAAATAAAATCTTAAAAAAAAAAGAAATAACTAAAAGATCTGTGTGCGTATGTGTTTAATATCTATGCTGCAAACAGAGCAGGAACTGTGTCTCTTTTATATATTCATATAAATATATGTATATATTTACACATATATATGCATATACACATACATACAACATATATAATGATAAACCCTTCAAAGAAAATGAACAGAGTATTATTAAGTAACCTAACAAGGAAGCAAATTGAAGGGGAGGGCATAGCCTGTGAGTGAAAGAAATGACCTTTAGCCTGAGATCTGAAGTTTGACCAGAAGGAGTTAGCCAGGCAAAACGAAGTGAGAAAAGCATTCCAGGAACAGAAAAGTGGCACATGCAATGGCTCCAAGGCAAGAAAGCGTCTCATGTGTAAGGTACACAAAGAACTCCAGTGTTGCTGAAGGGCACTGGGAAGGGAGAGAGCAGGAGATGATGCTGGGAGGCAGGGGTTTTGCAGGCCATGCTAGGGGTTTGGAGTTCAATCGTAGGTACAACGAATGGTCACTGACCCAATTTATGTTTTTAAGAGTTCTCTGGATGCTGTGTGGAGAGCAGACTGCATTCTCAAATGAAGGTGGCATTAGTGAGAGATGATGCCGGCTTGGCCCAGAGTGGCGGCATTGGACAAGAAGGAAAGTGAATAGATTTGAGATATATTTCAGAGGCAGAATCAATAGGATTGGTAATAAGAGGAAGGGGAAGACGTAGTCAAGAATGATTCCCAGGTTTCTGGCAGCTGAGTCAATGGAAGTACTGTTGACTGGGATGGGGAATTCTGAGGGAGGAGCAAATTTGCAGATGGGGAAGGTTAAGGGGTCAGGGTTAACCATGTTAACTAAAACATCTATTTGGTGGTGGCAATAATTAGATACATATGTCTAGAGCTCAGAAGAGAAATCTGATCTAATACTATAAATTAAGGTCTGTCCATGCATGGTATCACCTGCAAAGAGTGTGTAGTGCAAGAAAAGGTCCAGAACTCGGTCCTGGAGACCCTGATACTCAGGAGTCAGATGAGGAAGAAGAAATGATAAGAGAGAATGGCAAGGAACAGACAGAGAGGTAGGAGGAAAACCAGGAGACTGACAGTGAAGTCAAGAGAGAAAACATGTGGAAGGAGGAAGTGGTGAGAAGTCATGTAAGGCAAAGGCTAACCAACATCTCGATTCAGCAACAGAAGCCCTTGGCTACCCTGACGATCCTCTTCCATTGTAAATATAATTAATTTACCCATACTCCTTTCAATGGGCATTTGGATTCTTTCTAGTTTTCTACCATTATAAGTAGTGCTCTAGTGAATGTTGTTCTACATACATTTTCCCTCAACTTGTTCTAACATATCTGTCTGAGAGACTCCCTGAAAAATGGAAATGCAGAAACACAGTGGATTATAGCTACAAAGGAACTGAGAAATGGCCTTGAACTTGTGTTTCCACACCCCTTGGGTAATCATCTTTAGTATATTACAGCCATAATACAATATATGAAAAACAGAGCTGATCAGCAGATGGGTTTATTCTTAGTCAATTATTCTCCAAGGCAAAATATTTACACTGTGGTTAGCCGGGTAAATAAGCTCAGAAGTTCCCTTTACTGTCTTAACAGAAACACAGATTTAAAGAAAGAAAATAAAAAATAATTTTCATCTTCAGTCCTGAGCTTTTAGCATGGAGGCATCTGTAAGACACAGGTATGCATACCGATGGCTATCTTGAACGGTGTTTTGATACTCCCACTCAAATATCCCCACCTTTTATTCGTAATGAAGTACCTGCTAAATAGTACATAAGCAGGGAGACCCGTTCTACACCGCTGCTTTCTTCCAAGCCAGGTCCTTTGTACTTTTACGCTTTGTACCCTCAGAATGCTAAGAGACTACAGCACAATACTTCTGAATTCAGTGTTAAACTAGGATTCTGGCCTCAGCCTTTCTTTCCTCCAAGGCACTCAGAGCAATTTGCATTATTCTGACACAAAATGTGAAGGTCATTGATTTGAGGAAGGAGCCGAGGCATTCTGAAGATCCAAAGTTGAGGGGGAAATATTTACGATGAGATTTCTGTACTTAAAAATCTCATCCCACTTCCCTTCCCAGACTGTTTTTTCCCTTCAGTCTCCTCTTCTTCACATACTGAGTTTAACCTTGCAACTGCTCATTAATGCTCAGCTGATGGGGGCAGCTGATGGAGGCTACTAAAATTATCTAGGGAGTAATAACAGTGTCTCGAACTTTCCTAAGGCCAGAAAACAGAGTTCCTGAGCCATGACTCTTCCGTGTAGGCCCTCAAGTAGAGCAAAAGGAACACTGAGCCAAAAGGGGAGAATGGAAACTCCCAAGTTTTAGGCAATGTATTTTCTTCCGGAACAATTTCACCACTAAAATGTTACAGGGAAGCAAAGAGGTTAACCAGGGAGAACTGAAGGTCTTTTTTTTTTTTAATGAAGGAAGCACACTTACAGAAAACTAAATATAAACCCTGTTCTTTCTTGGGACGATGGAATGGGTCAAGTTATAACAAGGGAGGGAAGAGCTGTGACGTGGGGGAGGGCACACGGGGGTTGGAGGAGGGAGGGATCTCTGTGCTGTGTTCTGCCACTCAGTATGGTGTGGTCTTCAGTCATAACTGCTGGGCCTCAGGATCGTTGTCTGTCAGAGGAATGGATGAAGGTTAGCCATATCAGTGGTTTTTAAACCCCTTTCACTGCAGAACGCTCTTTTCAAATCATTTCTTACTTAGGACCATATAAAAGGGATCAAGGCAGGATGACGGGTGAAAAGGCCCTTGGCTCACTCGTTTAGATCTTCTCATTTTCCCAGAATTGTCCCCTGAGGTTCCACTGAAGAGCTCAATTAAGATAGTTTGCAAATCACTGGGCTAGATTCCCTTTAATTCCAAAAATATATGAGTCAACGAGGAGCCTTCTGCAAAGAAACCAAATTCCACCAAGAGAGTCAAATTTTATTTTATTGTTAAAAAGATTTTATTTATTTTTAGAGAGGGGGGAAGGGAAGGAAAAAGAGGGAGAGAAACACCAGTGTGTGGGTGCCTCTCACATGCCCCCTACTGGGGACCTGGCCCACAACCCAGGCATGTGCCCTGACTGGGAATCGAACTGGTGACACTTTGGTTCACAGCCAGTGCTCAATCCACTGAGCTACACAAGCCAGGGCATGAGAGTCAAATTTTAATCAAGCCAATGGTGAATGAAATCAGAGCTGTCCATTCAAAATGACCCATCAACAGGCCCTTCCTTATCTCAAATTTAATAATTTATATAGTATAGAAGTTCAATAAAAGAAAACTCCGGAGTTATAAAGTACTCATGAGATACCACCTCTGATGCCATAAAAATTACTCTTAGGTACATAGAAATGTAAAATGCATTGTTAACAAATAGAAAGTAAAGCCCAGCGGTCTTTGCTCTGCTCAACTTCTTGCCTGTGGCCTCTGCAGAGAACCATCACCACACCTATGCCTGGGATTTTGGGCTCAGTAGTTCAGAGGCCCCCAGGCAGACCACACACTGTGAAAAAAGGTGTGAAGTCTCTCATTTGTACAGACTGGATTCATCACAAATTTACCAAGAATTCCAGATAAAGTGTTTCAACCTTCACCTGCAGATCACGGGAAATATGGTGGGAATCCACAGCACCCTCCTAAACTGCACGTTGTTACCAGAATGAAAAGTACAAAAAGACGTCCATATTGGAGAAAAGATGTAATACAGACGCTTGGGTTAGAAAAAGCACATACTCCTCAAGTCCAGAAGGATATTCCTTACTGAATGCAACACTGAAAGTGGTAAATCTCTGACCCCCTGAGGTTGCCACAGGGACTTCCACCAGAGGAGGGCAGGGCTCACACGTGCCTTAATAGAGTTAGTGGCGCGGTGGCATCTGAGCTCTGTGGACTGGGAAGCAATTAAGTCCTAACGCCAGAGCAGTTTCAGATTAAAAATTTCAGACAAGAATGTTTATTTAAAGATGGTGAGCAAGGGTTCTCACTAAAACATATTTTAAGTGCTAGTCATTTTCACTGACAAAAAAAAGTAAAGCCCAGCTAATTCTACAAACATCAGTCAGATTAAGCTTCCTCCACATTTTATACTAGTTTCTCATCAGAAACCTCCTAAGGGTTCCTACAGTCTCTTCCCTAGGCTTGTATAGGATTTGCTCATTGCAAACCCCATAATAGAGAGTGTTTCAAAAATAAGAGAAAATCAGGTCACTAGATGCAGATATTTGTATATGACTTGTAGAACACAGTCCTGACATCTGCTTTGGGAGCCAACAGTGAGTGAACCCTAAAGGCCTAAGCAATATCAGCAATAGGTCTCCACTGAGTATGAAACCTGGAGAAGAAATTCAGGCTCCAATTTTCCCCGTCTTAAGTGAACATCATGTCCTGTCCTACTTCTGTGCCTTACCTTCGGTTGTTCCCCTTCCTCTGCAATGTCACCGCTATCTTCCTGACACACCAAAGAAAATTCTGTTCACCCTTCAAAACCAGTTCAATAGGTTCAGATATGTGCATCAGAAGAAAAATACCAGACAGAAACTAGTTAAAACACTAACATGGGCTGGTTCCTCTCTACACTTCAGTTTTCTTAATTATAAAACAGGGATAATGTCCCTCCTTCATACAATTTTTGTTAGGATTAGAAGTAGTATCTATTTCCATCAAGAGTCTAGCCGTGTGTGGCACATTGATTCTGACGAATGAGTTCTGGATTTAGCGTTTTGCATAACTGCCGTTTGCTCTTATCACTTTCCTGGAGAAAAGACAACTTACTCTGCTATGAGAAGGTGATCTCTAAGAGCCCTCTGGACTTTGTCTCTGCAAAATTAAGGTCCATAAGATGAACAGCTTTTTCCAACTTCCTCTCAGCAGTGCTACAGCAAGACTCAAATTTTCTATCTTGAGAATTAGCTGGGCTAAACAAGGACAGAATAAAGGAGTGAGAAGGGAACTGAGGAAGGGGTGAGAATTTCACTGATGTGACTGACCAAGTTAGGGAGGGAAGGGGACTAATATCACAGCCTGCGTAGCCCAGTGTGGCCAAGAGCAGGTCAGCGGGAATAACATGTAGACACATGGGAGGCTCTACTCAGGGAGTAGGTTTTCCAAATGTGCATTTCAGAGACAGATTCTGGGCGATGATGGGGTTGGAAATGGAGACAGGGGCATGAAAGACCACGTGTAGGCTGAAGAAGCAGGGAAGATCAAGAAATTCTGAGTCCAGAGTATCACACAGGTCATTTATACAGACCAGTGACTCTTTCGTCTTTCTTTTTTTGACCAGTGATTCTTTACTGAGGGTATTACTGGCCCCAAGGGACACTTGGAAAAGCGTGTGAATCTTGCCAGGGTTTCTCCTCCACCCCCTTTTTCTTTTTTGGTTGTCATAATGTCACGGGGTACCACCAGCATTTGGAGGAAGGGAAGATGACGAATACCCTGCACAAGGAAGACCTGCCTCATCCGAAACGCCAACGGCACCACCACTGAGAAACACTGAGGAGGGAATGAATCTGGAAGCTAGGGTCCCCAGTAAAAGCACCCCGCTGCAGCAAAGGGGAGGACAAGAGGAGAATAGTGTAATTAGTTGTGAGTCTCAAAGCACAGGCTTAGACCTTCAGAACAAGTTGCAAAATACGAGGGATGGGAAATGGCAGAGATGTAGGGGAGTAGCATCCCTGACCCCTGGGATGCTACTCCCAGCATATTTCAGAGAAGCATGCGCAGAAAGAGCGGGCAGACACCATTCGGAGATAGGACGCATGTCAAGGGAAAGCCGAGTTCAGCTGAAGAGAGGTGGGGCTGGGGAGGGCAAAACGGGTAAGAATGTGAAGAAGTTTCTCTACAGAACAGGGAGTTTCCAAGTCCCATTAATCACATCTCAACACTGTCTCAAATCCTTCCCTTCTTTTCCACGCCTGCTGCCCCCGACCCTCAAGAGCTTTCACCAGGGTTCTCAAGAGAGTCCCATGACTTGTCTCCATGCCGTCACTCTCTCGCCTTTCCAGCACACCTTTTACACCTTTGCCAGAAGCATCTTTCTGAAATGCAAGCCCGATCATGTCATTCTCCCTGCCTGAAACCTTCAATGGTTTCCATTGTTTATCTAACCAAATCCTGACCAGAGCCTGGCATCACAGCTTCCCATCATATGGCCCTAACTGAACTGTACCAGTCCCTCCTCCCCTCTGCGGTTCTCCGTGCCAGACTGCTTGCTTTCCTATTCCCTTTATTCATGTTTTCCTTCTACAATCCTTTGCCTGAATCAATCATTCTGCTTTATGTTCAAGTTCACTGCTTCAAGTTCACAGGTCCCTCTCTTCTACTACCAGTGCTCCCTAAATTTTCCTGAAGGTAAAAATCACCTGGAATAGTTGTTAAAAACACGAATTCCTGGGCTCCATCCCAGACATATTGAATCAGAATCTTTGGGGAGGAGGGGGAGACAGGGAAGCCACACAGGATGGTTTTCAATCATGTCCAAAACAATCTTTGACATTCCTCCCATTGAAAAGTAGAGTCAAACTCCCCTCCCTCTGAATATGAACCAGCCTTCATGTAATGAAGAGAATGCGGCAAAAGTGTGTAGCTTCTGAGGCTAGGTCATAAAAGGCAATGCATTTTCTGACCCTGATTCCCTTCCTCCTTTGTTCCCTCCCTCCCTCTGTGTCTGGACGTTTGCCCTTGGAACGCAGCCAACCAAGCCAAGCAGCCACACGGAGAAGCATGTGTAGGTGTTCTGAGCAGGGACCTAGCTGAGAGCCCAGATGACTGCCAGCATCAACCGCCACACTCGTGAGCTGAGTGAGCCTTCAGATAAAACTATGGCCCCCCGACTTTGAGCACCCTGGCTGATGCAGAGGGGAGCAAAGGCAAGCTCTGCCCAAATTGGAGATCAATAAGCAAAATAAATGTTCTCATTACATTAAGCCACTAAACCGAGAAGATTTTTTTTCATGTAGAATAGATAACTGCAACGCCATATTGTTAAGGGGGACCCCATGTGATTCTTAAGAGGAAGGAAATCTGGGAACACCTACTACAATATAAACTATGCTGTTCAGTTCCATGAGGCCAGGGATTAAGTCTTAACAGCTTTTCGGATCTTGATCCCTTTTTTTCTGAAATATTTTCCTTAATTGTCTTTCTTAATAACACATGTTTGAGATAAAATTACAGCACTATAAAGTGCATAATGCAGAAAGTAAAAGGGCGAGGAAGTCTCACACAGCCTCTACTTTATCTTAAGCAATAGCCAAGGCCAACAGTTTGGAAGGGCAACATTTTCCACATAGCAGATGCTTGACACACTTGTCACCGAAGAAAAGGTGACACTGTAGATTACAGACACCTCTTATTTAGGTACTTAATCAAATCCTAGATATGGCCCCTAGAATTATGGTCTTCAGTCTTTACCATCTTTCTTCTCTTAAATATAATGTAGCTTCTGTGAATTAACAAACTCTACTAGTGAAGTAAAACTACCATCTGCCCAGAGCTACTCCCCACTATGGCACCTCTATTTGAGCGAAGTCAACGTGTTTGCCATCATGGTTTATTACTTACATAAACCATTTCTCCAACATTTGTTGAGTGTCTACTGTGTTCAAATCACCGTGCTACCCACTATAGATAAAGCGAGCAGGAAAGGTGCCCTTATATGAAAGAATTCACAGTCTGGAGCAGGAGTCAGCAAACTTTTTCTTCAAGGGCCAGACAGTAAATATTTTAGACTTTGAGGGCCACATGGTCTCTGCAGCGATTCTGCTGTGGTAGCATGAAAGCAGCCATAGATAATACACAAAGGGACGTGGCCGTGTCCCAGTAAAACCTTTTTTAGTTCACAGGCTGGTGCTCAATCCACTGAGCCACATCAGCCAAGGCCCAGTGGAACTGATTTACTACAACGCAGCCAGTGGGTGACGGATTGCCTAGGGAGTTAGCAATGTTCAACAGAGCTTCTCGTAGTGAGGAATGCTTCTGTGCTGTCCAGCATGGCAGCCACCAGCTACGTGTAGCTATCGGACACTCGAAGTGTGGCCAGTGCAGCTGATGAATTGAATTCTAAATATTATTTGATTTTAATTAATTTTCATTTAAATAGCCATATATGTAGAAGCTACCATATTAGACAATGCAGGTGAAGAGTGCACTGTACATTCCACTCCCTTCAACTAAATCAAAACTTGCTTCAGAACTCGTCTCAACCAGGAAGCCTTCCTGACTGCTTCTGCCCACGACGGTCACTCTCTCTCTCACTCTGCATCTAGGCCTTTCTCCTAGTTATTTGAGATTTGCCGGCATTTTGCTCAATAATTAGTGTTTTATTATTATCTTTTGCATTTGTGACACTTTTCTTTCTCCAACTAAACAAAAATTGAAGACAAAATGTGTCTCCTGATTATTACCATAAAATCTCCTTCTCCACAGTGCGTATATGGTGCTTAAAACCCAAAAGGAGCTCAATAAAGCTGTTTTACAACATGTACTTCCTTTACTGATTTCCCTGACAGGTGGTAATGTTTGCTCAAGACAGATGGTCCTTTTTGGACCAGAATCAGCACTTACTTGGAGAATATTTCTACAATAGCTGATGACTTCTTCTTGTTGACAAGAGAAAGTTCTTTGGCCGTTACCCTCAATGAAAGTGAAGTCCATTGCCGTCGATTAAATGCAGTTGATTCCATCTTGTCTACAGATACTGAAATACCTATTCAATAAAGAAAGGCAGAATATTAGACACAAAAGAGGATTCCCCAGCATCCAAGTACTGGCAGCAGTGTGCTGTGAGAGAGCAAAGAGCTTCAGACCAGCACACCATACTCCTCTATCGGTTCTCTCAAAAACCATAACCTTGGTCAAATGATTCAATATCTTTCGGTTGTAGTTTCCTGTAAAATGAGAAGGTTAGGCCAGATGATCTCAAAGGTCTCTTCCAGTTCCATCATTTTATGACTGACCCTACTGTGCAAACATCGATTGGCCTTTCCCTGAACTTAACTCTGTTCCAAAGTCACATTTGGAGTGAAATGTTCTACTCTTCTGAGTTACATCCCAGGGGAGGCACAATCAGCATCTCTGTGGACTCACAGCCAAATTAGGTACCACCTACATCCAAGTTTCTTTTGGCTGCCCTCTCTCCCCGAGCTCTGCAGCAGTGGCCACTTGTTGTTGGGGAAGGAGCTGGGGACACAGCATGGATAATATAAAATGCGAGGGTTGTAAGGCCAGACGGGCGTCTCTTAAAATCGTAACTTTGTTACTTTGAACAAATTACATTATCTTTTCAATGTTAGTTTCTTCAGCTGAAAAAATTTGAATAATACCTGCCTTTATAAGGCTTTTGATGTAGATTTAAGGAGATAATATATTTAAAATAGTAGGCATGTTACAGTAGTATGAGAGCATTTTAAATATACTATATTAGTATTGGGTTTTATTATAATTTTTAAAACGATTTTATATGTTTATTTTTAGAGAGAAGGGAAAGGAGGGAGAAAGAGAGGGAGAGAAACATCGATGTGAGAGAGAAACATCGACTGGTTGCCTCTTGCATGCCTCTAACTGCAGACCTGGCCCGCAACCCAGGCTTGTGCCCTGACCAGGAACTGAACCAGCAACCTTTCGGTCCGGAGGCTGGCACTCAATCCACTGAGCCACACCAGCCAGGGCAGTTTTTGTTATAATTCTTATTATTTTAAACCTTTTAACGATTGGGGAAAGTATAATGAGCTTTAAATTCAGGGAACTAAAACCTCTATACTTAAATTCTTTCCTAAGATCCTTTCAAGTCAAAAAATGCATAATGCCATGTCCTTGATATCACCTGGTCCCTCCCCTGACTTGATTAGCTTTTTTGCCCCAGTAATTACCAAAGGAGTTCCAACCTTTGTCCAAGAGAGGTGAGATTAGAAACGAGTCAATAGTTTCCTTATTTAAAGAGTGAAAATACAGATGAAAGTACTCCTTGCAGCTCTCTGTACGACCACAGAGCATAACTGATCTGGTTAGTAGAATGTATGGTTCAGGTACTACTTCCAGCAGCCTTGACAGCAGCGGAACACACGTGCTCTCACCCAAGCAACCTGGGCTTCCATTTCACACTAAAAGTCCTGGGATACAATGTGAGTGATCAGCAACCCTAAAAGACCGTCCTGCTCTTCTACACGTAGCATTTGCTCTTCCAACTAAATCCCTGTCTGAAAACAACACTACTTTGGGGTTTTTTTTTTGTTTACTCATTTGTTTTCATCTCCAAGTTGGGAGGCAACACGGAACTCTCTAATGGTAATGGCAATGGTGTTAGAAACAGACACATCTAAGTGGGTGTTGGCCCATCACCTAAAGCTGTGTCTGCCCCTAAATCTTAGATTTCTCACAATAATAGTGCTTACTCCGTCATACCCTTAGAGGAACAAATAAGATAAAAAAGGAAATACCCTTACCCAGAGTAAATAAGCAATAAGTGTTCCACTTTTATATTATCTGTTCTTACTGGGTAAAATGACCTTAATTCTATACATGTTCTTTGAAGTAACCCTGAATATATCAAAT
>PVKM010032255.1:0-16478 GCA_004027735.1 Carollia perspicillata
TGTAAATTTAAACAAATGCATATATTTGAGGTGTATGCTCAACAACATTTTACTGAGAGGAGAACTGATCCATAATGTTTGGCAGCTTCTGCTCTAAAGGCTCTGCACAGGGGTATGCAGCAGCCCAAGGCCCAGAAGCACTCCTGGCCTCCAGTCACCTTTGCCAGAAGCAGAGCTGCTCCACGTCAGATGCCAAGTCCCTGCCATGGCAGTGGCCAGATAAGAACAACTAAGTCCTTTGAGTTCCCTGAATCCAGAGGAAACCCCAAGGGTCACCTTCTGGCCCTATCTCTAGCCTAACAGGCTATAAGCTATTTGAAAAGCTTTACAGAGTTTGAAATTTTGTGCCAGGCTGGTACCCAGTCATGTTAATACTCTCCTTGAATGTCTTCAAAATTTCCCCCTTGCCCAAAGGTTACAGCCCATGGACATTTCCTCATTTTCCACTGGGTTTCTTTTACCAAATATGAAATCAACCTCACAAAAGAAAATTGGTTAAAGACTTTGGGGACATCAATTCAATGGAAGTATAGGTAGCCATTAAAATAAGGAAGTAGATATGTAATTATTAATATCATATAGAATTATGTCTATGATATAGTATAAAGTAAAAAATCATATGTACAGGGTATGTACAAAATATATGTGAAGAATAGTTCCCCTCAACACACACACAAAATTCTAGCTAAAGTTGTCTCTGAATGATAGGTTTAGGGACAATCTTTTTTATTTTTATCTGTATTTTTTCCTATTATAAACTTGCATCATTTGCATTAAAAAGGTGTTTTTTTATTGAATTGATTCAAACACACATTTCCACTGAACAGACCCTAGTTTTATTTACAATGAGAATGACAACCAACCCTAGCCACAGAATGGTAGTTTTATTTTAAAAAGCCCTTTTTAGTGCATCATCTCTTTCAACCAGTGTAACATAGTGATATTCCCAAAGCACCATACGAAACTGTCTCTCCCCTGAAAAAAGCCCTTTCTAAGCCTATCTGCTATTGCATGGAAAAAGCCCAAAATAACTTGGATGACATTCAGACCTTTCTTAATCAGGCCTTATCCTACCACTTCGAGTTTGTTTCTTTCTGCTTCTCAGCACCGTGCATATTCCAAGCCATCCTCTGCTGAATCCACCACATATTTTCCTGCTTCTTTTTGTGCCTTTCTCTCTACAATGAACATTCTGTAAGTTCTGCTTTAGAAACACCTGTCTGTTCTTTAAAACACAAATCAAGTGTTTCTCTATTGAAAAGTCATTACTTGGGCATTCTATTCTCTCTATCCCCACAGCCCTTTCCATTTCCTTTTACAGAACATTTTCCCACGAGAAAAAGCCTGTTTATTCAATTCTAAGGTCTCAAGAACAAGCACGATTCCTGGCACATAGGAGGTACTCAATAACTAGTAGCTGCCTTAAAGAAAAGCAAGGCACCCTGCATATGACATAGGAAAGAAGTTAGATTAAGAAAGTATTCCCAAGAGACCCAGCCAGACTGATAATGGAAATCTCAATCTGGTTCAACGGTAAGTGACAAGATGGACCCACCCAGGAAAAAAACCTTGCAGCTGCTCTGTTTGAGTCACCCCACTCAATCGGGACTCCTAAAGGTCTGAACTTCTGTGGTCTCTGCCATCTAACGACAGAAATTGGATCCTCTCCAGTGACCTTTGGGGAAGCCAAATGACCTGCTGGGAGCTTTCCATGGTCCTGAAGCTTCATCCACCCATTTTTCTTCACTGTAAGGAATTGCGACACCCATCCTTCTGTAACAGAATTGTTCTTGGCTCTAGACTAGAAATGCAGTGGTCAACAGACAATGAATAACTCTGCCTTCTCGAAATTTACATTCTATTTGTGGATAGACACTGAATAAAAAATATATGCTCATGCCTGATAAAGACTATGCAGAGAATTAGAATAAAGTGATGTGACAGATAAAAATGGCCTACCTTGGGCCTGACCAGTGTGACTCCATTAGTTGGGCATCATCCACAAAGTGTAAGGTTGCTACCAAACTGAGAGGTAAATGATCAATGTTTCTCTCTTACGTAGATGTTCATCTCCTTTTTCTTCTGCCCTTCTTCTCTCTCTCTAAAAATTTTTTTAAATTAAAAATACATATAGACATACACAAAGCTACTTCAGATGGAGTGGTCAGGAAAGGCCTCTCTGAGAAGATGGTATGTCAGATGAGGTCTGGAGACAAGAATCTGCCAGCCAAACTAAGGGCATTCCAGGCAGATAAAACATTGTGGGGAACAACGAACTTGGTGTGTTCGAAGAACAGAAACAAAGCCAGTGTGGCTGCAGTACACTGAGTGAGGGAAACAAGATCTGGGAGAAAAGGCATGATCCAATAGGGCTTTTTATATTCTAGGAAAGGATTTTAGTTCTTTCTGAATGTGATGGCATAATCTTTCTGAGGAAGACTTTCCAGGCAGGGCCTGCAGATGGATGGAGAACTCCTCTGAACTAATCCTGAACCTGAATCCTTGGAACTAAGCAACCTTGTGATTTCTCTAGTAATGTTCTCCAGCCATAAGATCAGATGATCTAATTTTGAGTTTAAAATAAAGTAAAACTGAATGTAACAATCAAGCCAGAGAAAATATGGGTAAGGACTACACAGAGGTGAAAGAGTAGATTATTCATAATTCTATGACGGATGAACATAAAACCCAGAAAAGTCCAATGGAAAACTGATAATCAGACCACTAGAATGTAAACTTCATGAAGGCAGCACCCTTCCTGTCTTATTTAAAACTAGATCTCCAGAGCCCGTAATAGTGCCTGGCTATATTAGATCCTCAATGTATACCTACTGAATAAAAATGAACAAAATTATGTGGTGGCCATACAAATCTTAATCTTCATACAAACCTCACACATCTTCAACCCCAGGGAACATGATTCACCAAGGACCCTGCTGATGACCTCCACCAAGTTTCTCCTGGCCTGCACCCAACCAATGGCTTAGTGTGGCAGGGACACTACAGCATCCACTCCTGGAGACACATGACTCCTGATAGTCTCACTGAGCTTTTCTTTGACTGCATATCTATCACCCATGATGCTTCCACCAAGACTTCCTTCCCTCTCTCCTTCATTAGGAGTCAGATTCATGATGCACTCAAAATAGATCTCTCAGACTCCCCGCTCTCCCTCCCCAGTTTTTTCCCAGTTGTTTCCACTAGAGAAGTCCTTGGACATTTAATCCCATCTTGGCTTCTGCTTCTTGGAAGACCCAAACAAAAGCAAAAGATTTAGGGCACTACCCAACTAAGCTAGATACTTAACAGAATCTCTTACTCCTGTAGAAGTACATCTACTTATGTACTTACTTCCAAGGCAGGAATTATGTGACCCTGAAGCTAAAATGGGGGGCAAGCAAATAACTGCTCCTGAATGGAAAGGGAAGTTAAGAGAGACAAGTTGAAGGAAGAGTCAAAATCTTTCTGCTACTTTCTCCTATTCCTCACTGTACAGGAGCTACTTCATATCCCTAGTTTCATACCATAGTAAGTTCTATTTTTAATGTCTTTAAAAATTAGTTCCTGCCCTGGCTGGTGTGCTCTGTGGATTGAGTGCCAACCTACAAACCACAGGGTCACCAGTTTGATTCCCAATCAGGGCACATGCCTGGGTTGCAAGCCAGGTCCCCAGTAGAGGGGTGCATAAGAGGCAACCACACATCGATGTTTCTCTCCCTCTCTTTTTTTCTCCCTCCCTTCCTCTCTAAAGATAAAATAAATAAAATCTTTTTTAAAACAACTATAGCTATAATTTCCTCTCTAGCTATAATTTCCATAACTCAAAAGCTTGAACAGAAGGCAGTTTTTCATCCAGTCCCTTGAATTGCATTTGGTTGATAAAGGAACCAGTGGTTGTGGATTATAAAATATTTGTGCTGTACTTTAAGATCTACAACTCTCTTACACATCCTTGATCAAAACTTATATCCTCCTGACAATCATGCAAATTGAGTGAGAAATATTAGCTCCATTTCACAAGGGAAGACACTGTCATTTGAAAAGGCAAAGTAACTTTTCAGTAATTTACAGAATACAGAGTACCCGGACCTAGGTCTTTTGACTTGGAGCACAGATCTCTTTCTCCAATGATGCTTTTGTAGATACTCCATAAAGTGGATGCCTTTTTCTTTCCCAGCAACCATTCTACTTTCTTCTGGTAAGAATATCTCTCCCACATTTTCAGATCATGTGGGATGAATTCCACCACAGCTCCAAAGGTGAACATGTGACCCAAGACTGGCCAATCATAACACTCAATCACCCATGGACAGGCACATAACCCAAGCAGGGCCACTGAGAGCCACCTGAAATCCTTGCTGAATCCATTGGGGAAAAGGCATTTTCACATGGGTTGCTAAGCTGGTAGGCTATAAACCATGTTACCACCACATGCAAACTCCCTGCCTGGATGAAACAAGACAGTAAAAATCAGGGCTAAAAAGTAGAGACACATGAGACCCCGATGATTTCATTTGAGAGCCTGGATCCAGCTATACCTGGAGCCATATATTCTAGACTTTACAGTTATGATAATCAATAAATGCCCTTTCAAAGATTTAGATAATTTTAGTTGTGTATCAGTCCATTGTCAAAATCTCGACCAATTGAATCAATATTATATAAGTAGCAATAGGAACAAAGCTACCTTAGAAAGGAAAAACATAATAAGTAAACAATTTGTATGATTCAGATATAGAATTTCATGTGGCTTTATGCAAACCAATGCCCTCACCACTCATTTTTATTTCCCATTTCTACCAATGGCAGAGAACAGAACTGAAATGAAGAACTTGCTAAAGCATTTTTCCTTGAACTTCAAGAACTCAGTTGGATAATTCTCCCTGGACATGTTAATGTCTTCACCAGAAAGAATAAAACATAGTATCAATAATTCCATGAGCTTTAGATTGGGGAGGGGTAGTTGGTCACTGAAGTAAAGAGATGAAAAGTGGGGATGATAAAGCCATCTCTCTCTAAGGTTCTCAAAGGAAAAAGAGGAAAAACTTTAGATCACTACTGGATAATGTTAGAATGTAAGAGTGCAGTCTCATCCCACCACTCACTATTCCCCTTTCTCTGTTTCTCTCCATAGCACTTACCTGACACTCAGTGTGTGTACTTGTTTCTGTATGGCCCACCTCACACCAAGAATGTGGAGCTCTGTGCAGGCAGTGACTGTGCCTGCTCTTGTCCACTGTTCCCAGAACAATGCTGGTGCATAGTAAGTACTCACAGATAATGGTGGAATATTTGTTGACAGATATTTGCATTTCTATAACTCTTATTCTAAAGTATGTACTATAGCAACATTAAAATATTATAGCAAACCAATTGATGGTTGTGTTCAACTATTTAAATAGATGGACCTATAACAAAGCAGAAATGTGTGTTATAAGCCACACCTCCATTTACCATATAAACTGGGACCATGGTTAACTGAGTCATGAATTGCAGCAGCATTGCCTTTGCAGCGAAAGCTACTCAGAAGCAGCAAATAGGCTGTAGAATTGTGCTGTTTAGCCACCAGCCACATGTGGCTATTGAGCAACTGAAAGGTGGTGAGTCTGAATTGAGATGTGCTATAAGTATAAAAAAATACACAGAATTCAAAGCCTGAATACAAAAAAAAAGAATGTAAAATATCTAACTGATAAGTTTTACTTCATTACATGTTGAAATAACAGTATTTTTGATATATTAGGTTCAATAAAATATATTTAACAATCTCTCCTGTTTCCTTTTCTTTAACATGGCTATCAGAAATTTGAAAATCTCTGTCTTGCATTCCTGGCTTATGGCTCACATACCAGGAGACTGAAAACCTGAGCCTTGAACAGGTGGCCCACCTCCTACTTCTGCTGGACAGATCACTCTGGGGTGACAGTGATGCAGACTCAAGCCTGGAAAGTCGAATGATGGACCCTGAAGCTCTTTGCCATCCTCTAGCTGGATCATTTCAAGAAGCATCGTTATAATAGTTATAATAAAACTTTCTCTCGGCTACATTCTTTTTAACTTGAGCCAACTTTTTAAAGGCTTCACAAGATACTGTATTTGTTGTACCAAGGATTTCCAGTAGTGGAAGCCCTGACAGAGCAAATGCCATGGGAGCAGCCACGATGTGCCCTGGGTACATGAAATGTTTGACTCATCTGTTCTGATGCCACAGACAGTTTGATATCTCTCTGTTTAAAAAATCTCCCACACCAAATCAGCAACTGTGAAAAAAAACGGCTTCTCTTAATCCTTTTTCCCTTGCTGCATTGCAGTTCATAATGTTCTTTCTTCTTGGGATTCCTATTTCATTTTCCATCAGTTTCATATGCTTTTTCATCTGGTCACATTAACAGGGAGACTGTAACTATTGCTTAACTACTTTTGGTATCTATTTCATCTCCTGTCACTCAGAGTGGGATTAAATTAGGCTTCACATTGCCCTTCTCTCTAACCCAGCAATGGTCTCAGAAACAAGGCCTTCTAATTCTTTGTTTCAGTCCTGGTTCCCAGGAGACAATAGCTGAAATGAATGAATGAATGAATCCTTCTAAGTTCCCAGGATATTACCTACATTGTTTAGCTGATTTCTCAAAACTCAAAGAAACCCAGAGGAACTGCTCTGATTTCCCACAATCCAAGGTTTAGACCCCTTCCCAGCTTTCTCGTGCCAAGTCTACTGGCTAGACTCACTTGTAGAAGGACTGGGAGGCAGGGAAATCAGGGACTGTGGTCCTCAGAGCAGGTAATTCAGAATCACCTCCAGTATGAAATCGTGATGACATGTGTGAAGTGTTGTCACCAAGGAAGCTCATTAGAGACTTGGCACCTAGGGTTTTTATTGCATTTGGGATTGCTCATGTAGCAACCCTCTATCTAGCACATGCCCAAGTCCCAGACCCCCAGGAGGAAAGCAAGGGTTCAACATAAACCACATTGTTTGTACAGTTCATGTACAATGGGGGAATCTGTTAAGAGAATGACGGGTACCTCCCCAAAGCTGTTTCCAGACACCAGCCAAGGGCCCACCTTGCAAGCAGGTCTCTCTCAGGATAGTTTTCTCAAGCCTGCTATTTTAACCTTTTTTTGCACAAGCAGGAAAGGCTTCCTGCACCCAGCTACCAGGTCCACTATGAGAATGAGAATGGAGAAAAGGTCACCACTTCAGAAAGGGATGTAGGAAAAAGGCAACTCAGTCACAAAAGGCTGGACCCAGAAGTGGGCCTTCATCTGCCACAATGTAAGGAGCTAGAGATATGCTGTCCCCTGTGCAAAAGTCTGTGGAAGGTCATAGTAGTACCAACTACTTCAATGGTCACGTGAGGTAAGTGACAAGTTCCCAACTCTGAGAGAATGTGGCTGCTCAGTTGGAACAAGTGGACAGAGATCACATGGTCCTCACTGAGCAGTTCTCGTATCCAGAGGGCCCATTCACACTAGTAATCCACTCCAGCAGAAAGGCAAAATTCTGAATGCTAAGGACTGAACACTAAGAACTGTCTGCAGGGGGTTGAGCAGAACTGAGTCCTCCCCCAGCTCCAGTGAAGGACATGAACTGAAGTTGCTGGGTTGTAGCAAGGATAAGGAACAAAACTACCAAACATATGCAGTTGAGTGACCCGATCTTTAGGATGTGACTATTTAATTATTCATTGCACATAAGCTCTAACAGTGCTAAAAAGAGTAGTGTTGGCTGTTACTAGAGTTTCTTTGGTTGCAACAAAATACTCTTTTTGTCATTCAGAAAATAAAATTTAAAACTCACTTGTAATTCAAGGAACATTTGCAGAAATATTTTTGCTTTGCTTGGTTATGAGGTTAGAACTACAAATATGTATCATATGTTTGAAGAAAAATGCCCTTAAATCAATAAGACACAAGGGCTCTGTCGAACAGAGAGTTTAGGGGCAAAAAATATCCTCTGGTGGTATATAACGGTTCCTGCCTTAGAATTGGAGTTGTGGGTATTTGGGTGATTGTTTCTATCTTTAAAAGTGACTTTCTGAAAACTCTTGGCATCATCTGAGAATAACCTCAGGGATGAAGAGAAAATCTAGCTGTAGAAACGCCATGGGTAGCACTGACAGCTCTCCTTGAGTAGAACTAAAGAGCTTTGCTATGCACAGTTCCACAAGTTTCCTGCACTACAGCTACAAGAACACCTCCTTTAAACACATAAATGTCTTTTATAATCAGAAAAATCCTTCAGATACCAACCCCAGGGGAAGACTGCAAAGCAAGGTGGACCCATCTGTCAGCTCGACTGCAAGCGCTTGGAGATTGCGAAGGCATAAACAATGTCTTCCAAAGAGCATCTTACTCCTTCACTCTGATTCTGTTATACTGATTGTCATCTGTTAGCAATTTGCTTTTTAAAAGACTAAAAAGTTGAATTCTGAAGTCAAGGGGAGCCACCATCTGTGTTAGGTTAGACAGGATCTAGGGAACTGTGAAGAAGAGATGAAAGTTCTGCCTCAGTCTCTGAATGATCAAGGAGTCTACCCAGAGATGTGATCATCCACTATACAGCGCTGTGCCCCACCCTTATGGAAAAGATGCTCTAAAAGCCTTTAGTTCCAGACATCTTGTATCTTCCTCCATCTTCCTTATCACTAACAAGTGGAAGAAATAGTTGTACTTGGTATTTACCTTTGGGAAGAAATCTTGTTATGTTAAAATGCACTTGATGATTCTATCGTAAATCTGAATGTAAAAAACACAGAACAGGGAGGAAGGAAACTAAATTGTGCTCCTGCTGAAAAGCAGTGGGAGGACGCAGAGACGGTGATCAAGTTATCTGCAGCCTTCAGCGAGGCTAGGGAAATGACAGTTTTTCCCATCACTCTCTTGGTTCCCAAACTGTATTAAACATCTTCCCGGCTGTCTGTAATTTCTCCCCCGCACCAGATATTTTTAGTTGCATTAGACAAAATGCATCAAGCCTAGCATACTCTCATATTTTAAATGGTTGTGTCCAGAAATCTATTAGATTTCTTGCGAAAAAATTTTCAGTGTCAGAGTCAGGGTACAGTAAACGGTTTATGCAAGTGGAAAGGAAAACGAGAATAGTGGAGCTGCTCTCCACCCTTCCTTTAATTAGAGCCAGTCCATGTGTCTACACATGTGTATGTATACATGTACATGCATGTGGATATAAATATGCCTCTTATAATTGATTTGAAAAAAAGACTGTTGCAAAAAATAAAAATTTATAAACCATTTATGAAGACAATGGATTAACATACTAGGAATCAAAGATTAAACTCCTATGTAGCCTCGGGCAAGTCACTTATCTCTCTAAACCATTTTATCTATCCTGATCAGCTAAATAAAAAGGGGCATCTCTTCTGATGTCCAAAGTTTCCTCTAGCTCTGGAAGTTTGTGATGCTTTGGTGGTGAAGGGAACAGACAGAGGGAAAGAATCAAACTGTTGTGAGCATAAAGAACTCTCTCTGGAAATCAGAGCAGCCATAAACACCCTCAGAAAAAGTGAATTGCCTTTCCTATATTATATCGAATAAAAGACTTGGCAAAAAAAAATGCCACTTCAAGTCATGTCTGAGTTTCCAGACACTTTCTGAGATAGCGGCAGAGCTAGAGAAAACAGTAGTCCACACCTTGCACTAAATGCAATGGCTGTGCTTGCCTGGAGACTCCTCACTTTGCTTTCATACCCCTCCCCTCATGATGTATCCAGCACTAGTCTACCTACGAGCAAGAAAATCCTACATCATCCTGGAGCATTCAGAGGGTCCACAAGCTGAGATCTGAGACTAACTTCTACCGGTCCTCTGGAGAGGCAAATCATGAATAAGGCCAAAGTGACTTTGGCCCATCAGCTACCCTTTTCAACCTTTCTCTCTCCAACTCTTCAAGCACAAGGTATCAATTTTATGATGCTCTGCTAGAACCTGATGCTGCAGAGATGAATAAATCTAGTTCCCTTTTTGAGAAGCCCCTGAATGGGTAGGCAGAGGGCACCCACTCATTATAGAGCTGAGAACTCTGATGGGTGAGGGCAGGGATGTCTTAGGCTTAACTCTCTATTCAGTGTCTACTAAAATGCCTGGTACTCAATAAATAGTAAGTGCTCAACAAAGGTTTGTAGGATGAATAAATGAACCTATGGGGATGTAGAAAAGAGTGCAATTAGTGTTGACTGGGTTGTGCATGGAGGAGAGTGCAACTGAAACTTTTCTACTTAATCACAGGAAGACTGTAAGGTATGAAATGCCCGCTGAGATTTGTTGCTGTTCTAAGTAGACATTCATCTTATCAGGAATCAAGAAACTTTTAGTCAAAGGAATAGATCTCTCACACTAAAAGTCGAGGCACAACTGAGAAGGGTTTTGTAAGCGTTGTTCTGTTTAGCTTGTAGGGTAGAAAGGGGAACACGGACATGTTTAGCCTCAGTTCTAATATCTACCCCATGAATATACACTTCTTTGTATCGCCATCATCCCTACCTTCCAGGAATACACACCCAAGGCAAAAAATGACTTACGATTTAATGAACTAAACACACTCATTTAATTGAGAGGTGCCAAAACACTAAATCCTCAAAAATATGATTAATCTATTTCAATTTACTCAAACTTTTTTCTCCAATTATAACTAACAGTGTCGGAGTTAGGATTGCCAAATAAAATACTGGATGTCCAGTTAAATTATAATTTCGAACAAACAGCAAATACTTTTTTAAGTATAAGAATGTCTTAAATATAGCATGGGGACATACATAAACCCACAGACCAGTTAACTCTGGCAACCCTAGTTGTAAGGAGAATAGTTAAACATAGTGGCAAAAGGGGTCCTTAAGAAAAGTTACCACTAATTCTGAAGCTCATGTGCTAAAACTGTTCCCTACTTTTCCATATGGTTCCATTTCCTTGGAATTCCATTAGTCCTACAAACATTTTCCCTCTTATGGATAGCCTTATGAGACTCTGGTTCAAAATGAATTGAGTCCAGATATACAGAATACTCTACGGGAAAAAGCTCAATACAGTTTAGCTGAAAAAGACAGCCTGCCCTATGCAGCACAAGGCCAGGTTCACAACAGTAACTGTAGACCCCTTTACAGCATCTGCAAAGCTCTCTGAGGACACAACATGACCCTGCCCCCCCCCCCCCGTCACAGGTGCTAGTCCCTTTTCTTTTGAAAATGGGACTGAGAGATTTTAAGCCAATCTAGGCTAGTTCCTTGTATAGAGGAGATACAAATTCAGGAGCTATGACAGGGCTATAATCTGGCAACCCTGTGGTCCAAGAAGAGAAGAAAACTGGTCTTCGCGGTTATTTAAAAACTAGTAGACAAGAGCAGACATTCAGACAGGAAAGAAAGTCCAGAGACTGAAAAGTCTCGTTGTCTTCACTCTGGCCCCTTTCAGGGTTCAGCTGAATCTCTGCCTGTGATTTCCATGGCAGTGCAGGGGGAGATGGGGAACCTTACAATAAATTCCTGCTTTCACTTAATCTAGTTTGAGTCACTTTGTTCCCTTTTCTACTGACAGAGCCCCAGCTAACACTGCCATCAATTCATTTTTTAACCTGTCCATATTCACAAGGGATTTCAGGCACCTGTGAGTAAAGAATGGAAAGGGTCATCTCCTCCCGAGAGGGCAATCGTAGATGGGCAAAGGGGCCAAACCCTCACTTTTCAGGATCTTTTGTTGTGGTGCTAAGATGCAGCAGGCCCCCAGGAAGGTGAGCGAAGATGGGCCCTCCCAGAGCTGTATGTGCACACACACACCTATGCGTACACGCACGTGCAATGTGGCTGCAATCCAGACCCCAGTGATGCTGGGAAGCAAAAGACAGGCAAGTTCAAATACAAGAAGAAAGTGAAGATGATGGCACACTGAATATATGGAAAGAAGACACGGATAAAAAGATGATTTCTGTGTCCACTGTCCAGGAGAACAAAGATGCCACTTAAAAAAAACAAACTAGAAATTAGAAAATACTAAAACTAATCTTATGCTCCATGTACAATTATTTCTATCGCTATCTCCAAATTATCAGCCTTCTTCTGACTTTCAACAAATCCATGATCTCCCCAGATTTCAAAAAGGTGATTCAAAAACTACCACCTCAGATCTAATCAGGAAATCAGGAAAAAAAAGGAAAAGATTCATAGGAATAAAACTGACAAAACTATTTTAAAAAAAGAAAGAAAGCCCTAGCTGACGTGGTTCAGTGGACTGAGGGCTGGCTGGCAAATCAAAGGGTCACCGGTTCAATTTCCAATCAGGGCCAGGTCCCCAGTGGGAGGCACAGGAGAGGCAAATATACATCGATGTTTCTCTACATCTCTCTTCCTCCCTTCCCCTCTCTCTAAAAATAAAAAAGTAAAATAAAATAAATTTAAAAGATATAAAAAAGAAAAAAGGAATACATGGAGTTCATGAACAAGGATAAATATCTCAGTGTAAACATCCCAAAAGAAAATTGGACCACATATGGACAAAGAAACATAAAGTAGCTGGTTGGTAAACTTAAAGTCTCTTTATCTCTCTAATAACCAAAAAAGTAAATAAAAATAAGAAACGTATTTGTTACCTATCAGATTGGCAAAGTTGTAAAAGAACAGTAACATTCAGTCAGCGTGGGCGACCTAGTGGAAAACACACTGTGGTGGATGAAAGAGAGGGTTCTTAACACTTCACAGAGAGCACTGTGGCAACACATACCAAAATGTTAAATGTGCTCACTCTGTGACCCAGCAATCTCACTTCTCTGAATTATTCCCCAGGAAACAGGACAGTGACATGTAGTTATTACTGCAATATATTCTCTGTAGATATGTTTAAAATAAAACAATGAAAACTTTTCAACTTAACTTCAGTCAATTAAGAGGAGGAGTGATGAAATAAATAAGGTATATATCTGTACAATGAAATAGTGCCCAAATAGTAACATGATAAGGTAGGTCTATATTACACTTATTGGCATAGAAAAGATGCCCACAGCCCTGGCTGGTGTGGCTCAGTGGATTGAGCATGGGCTGGGAACCAGGGAGTCGCCAGTTCGATTCCCAGTCGGGGCACATGCCTGGGTTGCGGGCCAGGTCCCTGGTGAGGGCCATGTGAGAGGCAACCACACATTGGTGTTTCTCTCCCTCTCTTTCTCCCTCCCTTCCTTCTCTCAAAAAATAAATAAATAAAATCTTTTAAAAAAAAAAGATGCCTATAATCTAGTACATGAAAAAAGCAGTTGCAAAATAGTACGGAAACTGTCATCCACTTTTTCTCATTTCTGACATATATATTTCATATGCAGATATATAATAAGGAGAAAAAACTCTGTAAGCACATTCACTACAGCATCAACGGTGCTTATCTCCAGATGGTTCAATTATAGCTGATAAATACTTTCTTTTTAAAAAAATGTATCATCAGCCCTTGCTGGTGTAGCTCAGTGGATTGAGCGTGGGCTGCGAACCAAAGGGTCCCCAGTTCAATTCCCAGTCAGGGCACATACCTGGGTTGCAGGCCAGTTCCCCACTGGGGGCCATGTGAGAGGCAACCATACATTGATGTTTCTCTCTCTCTTTCTCCCTCCCTTCCCCTCTCTCTAAAAATAAATAAAAAAAATCTTTTAAAAATGTATCATCATTTCCTGATTTTTTAAAAGAAACTTTACTATCAGAAAAAACAGCTATTAAAAGCATTACTACATAACGATCTCACTCAATGAGAAAAAATCAAAATTTCAATAGAAATAATTGGCCAAAAGATATCAGTGAGCATTTCATAAAAGAAGTTTAAATAACATACAAACATATGTAAAAATATTCAGCTTTACAAGTAATCAAAGAGATGAAAATTAAAATATTTACATCTTTCAATTTAGCAAAGATTTTTTATTGGTTTAGAATACACAGTGCGGTCAAGGAATATTTAAACAAACATGATCAAACACTGTTAGTAGACATGTAAAGTGGTACCATACTTTTGGAAAGCAATTTTGCAGTATTTTCAAAAAATCTTAAATTCTTTAATTTATTCATATGTTAATGCAATATTTCTATTTTGGGTAACATTTTATTATAAAAAGCAATTTTCAAACAAAAGAAATATCTATCAACTGGAGAATGGTTTGGTGTATCTTAGAATATCATGAAACCAGTATATTTCTGCAGATTTTATAATAATATAAAAGATGTACATTCTTAATGCATATAAAGTTAAATATATACATTTTACATACACAAACTATATATGTATATGTAAAAACTAAGTAAAAGAAAAGAAGAAAACTGTAACAATTTTTTAAAAATGTCTATGACCAGTAAGACTAACATTTTTTCTTCTTGTACTTTTCTGCATTTTCAAAATGTTAAGCCACAAAGAAATCATTTTTGTAACTGAATTTTTTCTCCAATGTTTTTCCCTAGGCTCGGCAAATTTTCCACTCAGCAAACATTGTTGCCACATGTACTGGCATGCCCATTTTGTCACATCACTCCCCTGTCAAAAAACTTCCTCCAGCTGTTCACCGCCTAGGATATCACGTTCAAATGCCACACTGGCATGACTTTCCAAGACTCAATAAGCTGCCTCCAAGCTTCTGACCTGCTTTATTTCTTACTTCTCTCTGTAATGGCACTCACAGGCTTGTTTCTGACCATCAGTTCATTCCTGGCCTCAAACCTTGGTCCCAGCTGTCTCCCCACCTGAATGGCCTCTCCCTTCACCTCGGACTCATCAAGAACTATCACTCCTTGTATGGTTTTGACAAGTCCCACTTCTTCAGCAAGCTTCCTGTGATTACTCTGGCTGTCCTGACCTCACTCTTCTCTAACTCAGTCTATAGCTTATGACTCATTTTGGCCCTTACCTTACACTGCCCTCCCTGGCTAATGGGGACAGCATTCTTCAGGTAGGCTATGTCTTGGCACACTTAAAGAGTACCAAGAAAGAGACTTCACACACTTAAACCCACTAAAAATATCTGAATACTTGCAAAAATAAGCCAGAAACTTAAAGGGAAATGTCCATTCAGAGCAAAAAACCAATACAGCATTTCTCAGATGTCCCCATCACTTTCTCCACCAAAGCTAGGATCTTCCCTGTCCTCAAAAACTTCCCCATTCAAGAAGGATTTACCCAAACAACCTGTGCATATATGGATTCCACAAGAGGAAATGTTTCTAGACATTGGAACTTCCTGGTTCTTGAGTGAGGCCACATCTTCACCCAGGAGGGAGAAAAGCAGATTCTGTGCCCAGAAACTCCTCAGGAGCATAGCTCTTTCAAGCACTCCAGGGAGCCATCGTCCCCTCTCTTGGTTATTGGATAGTTCACAAGCACACGGCCCCACCACCAATGAGACTGTAAGGGTGAGGGAATGGGAACCACTGCTCACCACTCACTCAACATAATCATCAAGGTCATCATTACATTTAGCACCACGAATTCTGAGTCCCTCACATGGACCCAGCATGCAGCACACATTACTCAGGCCTTCTGATGACGCTGTAGGGTGGGTGTATCAGCTCTGCTCTTCCAGACAGAGACACAGGGTCTCAAGGTCGGTACTTTGCCCAAGGTTGCATACCTCAAGAGTAGCACGGTCAGGCATAAAACCTCTGTCTTCAAAGCCTCTATCTTTCCACTACGCTGTGGGCCCCTCAATAATCCTTCACATCTATCCTAACCTATTAAAGACCATCTCAGACTAGGAATCCTTCCATTTGTCTAACCTAATTCCTTCTTGCTGCAGCTCCAGTTCTTTCCTCATGTTCTACTCTTGGAGGAACTGGTCCCCAGCCTTTGAAATAATTGCTCTTCTGCCAAGATTGTTAAAGCACCCCTTTACCAGCTTTCAGGTTGAATCAGTCTAGGTATTTCCAGGCCTGATTGTTGAAGCCAGTAACCATTTCCCTGCTCTTGTCCCAAACACTCTGCTGATTCCCTGCAGCGCTTGGACGTGCACTCTCCATTGTGAAAAGTTCTTAAGAATTTCCAGGTTTGTTTTTTTTTAAGGTATGACAGTTGGGGGTGGGAAACCTTCCATCTGTCCAAACAGAATGCCTTGTTCCTGAGGGAAGAGAGATTAGAGGAAAACTCA
This sequence comes from Carollia perspicillata, assembly GCA_004027735.1. Taxonomy (NCBI): domain Eukaryota; kingdom Metazoa; phylum Chordata; class Mammalia; order Chiroptera; family Phyllostomidae; genus Carollia; species Carollia perspicillata. The sequence goes on from PVKM010032255.1 coordinate 16,112, forward strand.
GAGGACTGGGGCCAGGGAAATAACATCAAGGATGAAAATAGATGAGTTTAAATGAAGATGAATCAGAAACACAGGATTAAATTTCCCCGAGGCCTTCAATCTTACCAGGAAATGTGCTGGATAAAATAGATATGGATTTGATTTATCAAATGCAAAATTTTTTCTCCCTTTAAGTAAAAAAAAATAGGCAAGATGCTGAGTACACTCCCAGACCACTGACTGTCCTATTAGACACTGCCCCTGAGTAGGAATCGAGTCGCAGGGAGGTGACTGCCTGAGGCTCCCTGCAGGCAGCATTTCCAGGCAAGGTGGCTCCCATGTTCATTTGCATAGGAGGCAGCAAGGGTATAAGGGTAAACACCAGTCT
>PVKM010032256.1:0-16472 GCA_004027735.1 Carollia perspicillata
AAATTCAAAAATTGTAAAAGTAAAAGGGGGAATTTGAAGCCCAGAAGTCATTGTTTCCTTTATTTCAAAGGGGAAAACCTGCCTGATTCTCATCCTTTTGATTGATTAAGGCCCTGAATACCTCGCAGCCCTGGAGTGACAGTCCCTGAATAGACTCCAGCGAATAAAGCGCGGGCAGAGCGCGGGGCTGGCACAGGGGGTGTGACGGAGGCGAGTTCGCTGGCACTTACCAAGTTATAAATAAAAGGCCATGCACAATGGTACCTTCTCTAAGGACAGACAGTCTTTACAACACTCCTGGCGTCATATCCTGCTGGGGACACTTCAGCGCCTAGCCAAGACTTCGCTCCTTTTATTTTTCCAGCAGTTTAGTCTGAATGCCATAATAAATTCCTGAGAACAAATGCCGCCGCCGGGCAAAACTTTAACATATAGACGCATCTCTGCTGGGGCACTGGGATCTGTACATCGAGATTTAGAGCTGCGGCGTCCTAGAGTGGGTTTTTCAATCAGGAAGAGGAGACGGGTTTCTTCCTCTCCCCGCCCCAACCTTCAGCTAGCAGGCCCCGGGCCTCCCCTACGTCTGCTACGGCTTCCCAGTCCCCCTGCCTGGTGACCGAGAAGACAAAAGAACTGGTCAGGACAGCCTGGACTCCTCCTGGGAGGAACCCAGGGAGGGTGCCCTTAACAAGCCTAGGCCAAAGGGGCATTGACCAGAGGAAGGAAGGCTACACATGTCTCTAGGTTTTCAATGCCTTCTCATGGAATTGCGCCCCCTCCAGTGGCAGTAAGCCAAGAAAAGTCAGAGAGAGAGAGAGAGAGGGAGGGAGGGAGGGAGGGAGGGAGAGAGAGAGAGAGAGAGAGAGAGAGAGATGTAGACATAGATGCCCAGAGAGGAATAGAATCAGAGACAGAGAAAGACACACAGAGATACAGAAAGAGACCAAGAGACAGAGAAATAGTCAGACAAGGAGAGAAACACGAAGTGCATAGAGGGACAGAGGCAGAGAGACAGGGACCCCTCTCCACTCTAAGCAGCTGTCATCTCCTTCGGGCTCTCCTTCTCGGTGTCTACGAGTCTTTCCTTGTCTCCTGGGGAAAGCGAGCAGCGCAGGTCCCTCAGGGGCCTGCGGAGGCCTAGGCACCGCCGGGGATGGGAAGAGAAAGTGGCCGCTGTCGCCCAATCAGCGCGTGTCTCCGCCACCCGGGACGGTCTCCCCGTCGGCCAATCGCAGCTCAGGGCTCCTGACCAAGCTTTGGGTGAAAGAACTAATAAATGCTCCAAGCCCGGATCCCCGCACTCGCTGTCACGACGGGAGGAGAGTCCGGCCGGCCACGCTCCCGGCCCCACGCCCCCTCCCTGGCTCCTTGTGGCGCGCCGAGACCCTTCCCCAGCGCCCCAAGCCACGGGGCCACTCGCCTAGACTCCTACCAAACTTTTCCGCCCTGGGCTCGCGATCCAGGACTCAGGGGCCTCCCAGCCTGGTTCCACCTAAAGTTTCTCCCTGGACTAGAAGCGAGCAGTCCTCCACCCCGCGGCCCCCCCTCTCTCCAGCCTTTTTGGGGAGGGGCTCCCGACGCTCTGGGGAGGGTCACCAGCGCCGCTCTTGCCTTTCTAAATCGCCTTCGCCTGAATATAATCTCCAAGGGAAGCTGCTCCCAGGATGACCACGCTGGCTGGAGCTGTACCCAGGATGATGCGACCCGGCCCGGGGCAGAACTATCCGCGCAGCGGGTTCCCGCTGGAAGGTAAGCGAAGGCCTCAGCGGTGCCCGGAGCCCCGGACTGGGCCGGGGCTACTCTGCCCAGTCGTGATCTCCGAAGGTTCCTTCGGCGCTGCCAGGGACACCCTGGCCTGGGCACCCTTACCCCGGGAGGGAAGTCAGGGTGAGATCCACGGCCGATTTTCTCTCTGCAAACTCAGCGCGGTTCTCTCGAAAAAAAAAGCCCATGCAGTTAGTTTGGCGGCCAGGCCTGCTCCAGGCGGGCCCACAAAGCGTGGTGGGGATGGGATAAATCAGCCTCTGCGCACCAGAAAGCAACTTCTCTGCGTTTTGTGCACCCCAAATTGTCTCAAAATCGTCCCGGCTCTCCCCATAGTTGCTAAACTCTTGTGAAGTTGTGGAAGAATTTTCTTGCCAGCGCAAAGTTGTGAAAGCAAGGCCCGCGACCTCCCGCTTGGGATTTTAGCATTAATTAATTGTTTAGCGTTTCCTTCTTCTTAAGTGGCATCTTGAAATTTCCATAACCCATTTGGGAAACTGCCTTTCAGGTCATCCCCCGGACGCAGGAAGTTTCGCAAGCCCAAACCTTTCTGACAGTTTGAGAGGTTGAGGCGCCCCGGGGGGAATGCAGGTTTGGTGGCTCCTGCCTCGCGCCCTGGGTCCGGCGTGGAATGTAATACCCAGAACTGGCTGGAGGCAAGGAGGCCTGGGAAGAAATCCAGCTGTCTCCCTGTCCTGAGGTGTAACAGGTGACAGGCACTGCCACCTGTGGCCTCCTTTCGGGACTCCTTTTGATCCTTGGCTGCTGCTCTCTTAGCCGAAAATCCCAAAGGCTGTCAGCTCCTCCGGGTCCCTTGGAAAGGGAGCAGCCCTAGTTGGACAGTTTGGTGTGAGCAGAGTTCCAGAAGGCAGGAGCCTGGGCGAACTTCTGACTACTAGGAGGCTGTTTCCTGAGCACGATGCACCTCGTGCCTGCCGCAGGGTCGCTGGGGTTCCCCAGAGTTGCCACCTTACCTGAGCGGGAAGGGAAGATGGTTTCTCTGGGACAAGTTATTTTGCCCTGTTCTTCCCTTCACACAGTATTATGTGGCCCTGAATGGCTTAATACTAGAAAGAAATGTGATCGAGAAGGAGTCTGGGGCTGGGAGCTGAGTGTGGGCAGTGGAGGTGCCCAGGCTGTAACATTCGGATTGATCAATACAATGCCAAGTGAGGCCGGCGGGCTCCTCTTTCCGGTTGCTCCCCTCAGTTCCCCTGAAATGACTTTCCTTTTGATTGTCTTTTCACCTTCTGCCCCCAGTGTCCACCCCCCTCGGCCAGGGCCGAGTCAACCAGCTCGGCGGCGTATTTATCAACGGCAGGCCGCTGCCCAACCATATCCGCCACAAGATCGTGGAGATGGCCCACCACGGCATCCGGCCCTGCGTCATCTCCCGCCAGCTGCGCGTGTCTCACGGCTGCGTCTCCAAGATCCTGTGCAGGTATCAAGAGACGGGCTCCATCCGCCCCGGTGCCATCGGCGGCAGCAAGCCCAAGGTGAGCGGGCGCTGGCTCCGGAGGCTTCCGAGCCTCCTGTCTCGGGTTGGGGAAAACAGGGTTTCGGGAAGGACTGCCGTCTGGGACTCTTCAAGGAATGATTTCAAGTCTAGGGAGGGGTGTGGGTGTGGGTGGGGGGCCAGTGTGGGGATACACAGTTGCTGCCTAAGCTGAGGTTCCTTGACAAACTCCAAGGGAAAACTCCAGCCCTTTCGTAAAGAAGACACAGTGTATTTTTATTGTCCTGAGCCCTGTAATTCGGCAGCACGCTATTTTAACAGGCAAACAAACTGTGTTTGTCCACCTGTTGCTGGTTCCTTCCCCAGGTAGCTCCCTAGTTTCCACCGACTGCACCTCCATTTACAAGACTAATCGAAGGAGTCATTTCTGCTTAAAAAAAAAAAAAAAGGTTTCTTTCCCAACTCCTGTCCCCAATCTCAGGCAGTCCAAATTGTCTTCAAAAAGTGAAAAACTGGATCATTTGTTTTCTCTGAAATGAGCCACTGACTTGGTTTTTAAAAAGCAGTTTGGTGCTATACTCAAATTATTTGGGTTCCATTTTAGAAAAGAAAAGAGGGGGGTTGAGTGGGAGGGCGTCAGGTCCCCCTTTTCTCCCGAATGTGGGCAAAATGCAATATAATGCTGCAGTTGCCACAGGGCAAAATCACAAGGAGAGTTCTGGTCAACTTAAGACTTCTGAATCCCCTGCATACTTCCTCCCTCTTCGTGCCCTTTGTAACCTCTCGAAGAATCTCTGGAAACTCTTTTAATTGGAAAAAAATTAAGAGCCAGTTTCTCAAATTATCCCCATTTGTTATCCAATCTAATTTTTGAAAACTTAGATATTCGCCTTCTGCATTCCATTTGGCTCTTCACTTCAGCTAAAATCTTGTGCTCCTTTCGAGAGGCAAAAGTTGCAGATCTAACTTGATTTCTCTGCTTCTCTTGCAAGCATTTTTTTTTTTTTTAGTTTCGTTTTCGTGTTGATTTTGTGTAAGGAATCGCCTTGCCATATTTCCAGGGATCAGAAAGTGCACCCCACTTTTTCATTTATCCAGCTCGTACCAGCTTATCAGGGGAGGGGAGGGTCCCCAGGTTGCTTCGGAGTATGATGACTTTAGGTCTGGCCCTAACTAAAAATAAACGGCCTCAGAGAGTTTGGGATCCTTTTGCTAGCAAGGAGAATCTTCCCAGGGGGTGCAGGAAGGTGCATTCGGCTCGGCTCCAAGGCGGTGGGGCCACCACGTCTGGCCCAGAGGACTGGGTACCAACACCTGCCTGCTTGCTCTCTTAAAGCAGGTGACAACGCCTGACGTGGAGAAGAAAATTGAGGAGTACAAAAGAGAGAACCCGGGCATGTTCAGCTGGGAAATTCGAGACAAATTACTGAAAGATGCGGTCTGTGATCGAAACACCGTGCCCTCAGGTATCAGGCCCATTCATGTCCTCCTGAGGCGAGGTCATAAATCGCTATTTCTCGGGCGGGTCATTGAAGCTATAATCACCCCAATGATCGACCTGGGCCGTCGGGAGTCGGCTCCTCCGAGGGCCCTGAAATATTCACGAACCAGTGTTTTGTGGAGAGAGTGCTGAACGGCTTGTCCTGGGGTTGAGACCACCGCGGAGGGGTCCCTGCAGAGGATTTCTGCCCAGGAAACAGGGCAGGAAACGAGAGGCGCGGGCTGAGCCTTTATTAATATTGATGTTCCCTTTTAAAGAGAAACAAATGCTTTGGTAACCCCAACCGAAAGGAGATGGGACTGGGCCGCAGAGGCCTCGCGGTGTCCGCTGAGGAGGGAAGTCTCCATCCGCTCGGGCCTGCAGTGCCCCCGAGGGTCCCAGGGACCGGCCCGGGCCCCTCGACAGCCGTGGGTGGCGCAGGGAGAAGAGGGGCGAGCGCATGCCGCAGGAGAGTTTGTTTTTAATTAAAAGGAAACTCCCTTTCCCCCCACGGAGAGAACGAGGTATTTCAGAGCATGGATTTGTTTACCACACTGGAATCTGGAAAAAATAAATGGGGTGGGGGAGTGCATTTTCTTTTGATTTTTACAATAGGAAACGGTTCTGCAGTTGAAATGGAAACCCTTTATAGCCTCAAACAAAAAAAAAAAGTTGAGTCGCAGGGGAAGGGTCCGCTGCGGGCCTTCCTGCCCGACCCAGAACGCTGGGCCCGCCCAGTGCCTTCAGGTGGTGGCGGTGCGGGGGGGCGGAGGGTGGGCTGGCGGGAGTACCCTCTTAGACTGGAGACCTCGAGCCCCGTCTATAGAGTCCAGAGGAAAAAGCTTCCCGCTGGGAGAGAGGGGCAGAAACGACGGTTCCTGGCCTGCACGTAGACTGGCCAGCTCCCCAGGCTCCGGTCTCCCTTTTACTAGACGTTGGTTATGGGGGTGGGGTGGGTTTGAAGAGAGGCTGAGCGGGTGATCGACAGAGGTGAGCAGGAGGAGACAGCAGGCAGCTCTGCGGGGCCGCGGCTCCTGGGCTCCGACTGGAGGTGGGGGCGCTCCCCTGCGTTGCCCGGCACGTCTCAGTCGTTTGCGCTGCCTGCCTCCTCCCACCCCCAGTGAGTTCCATCAGCCGAATCTTGAGGAGTAAATTCGGGAAAGGCGAGGAGGAGGAGGTCGACCTGGAGAGGAAGGAGGCAGAAGAGAGCGAGAAGAAGGCGAAACACAGCATCGACGGCATCCTGAGCGAGCGAGGTAAGCGGCGGCGCGCCGAGGGCCCGCGCCTGGGCAACAGGGGCGCGGCGGCGTGGGGAGCCGGAGGTCGGCCCTGCCCCGGCTCCGGTCCAGGTCTCCTGGCGCCTACCCTCTGCACCCGGGTAAGAGCCTTCAAGTGAGGGACGCACTTGCAATCAAGACAACAATCTCTGTGCTGCTTCCTTTCCCTATTTCGTACATCTTACCTCCGCATCACTTCCAGCCTCGGGAGTCTAGAAATTCGAATTGTGTTTTAGGTGCGGGGCCTTGCCTTTGGGAGCACGGGATTGGGCAGCTCCAAGCGGTTGGGGAGAGACAGTCTGTGATGCTCCCGAGGTTGGGGGAACCGTTGCGCCCTCGGGAAAATTTCAGGTCACCGAAGTATTGCACGTCGGAGGAGGGAGGCGGTGGGGATGGAGAGAAGGGGGAGGGGAGAGAGAGAGAGAGAGAGAGAGAGAGAGAGAGAGAGAGAGAGAGATGTGTCGATAGGCGTTGGACCCTCAATGTTGCCTCACATGGAATACCCTATAAATGTATAAGCTGGCTACTTTTTCTTTGTTTTAAATTGGTTTTCAAATGCGATGGGGTTTGCTTTGTGTGTGTCTGGAAGTAAAAACAGCTGAAGCTCTGGGTTACACCTGAGGGATCTGGGTTTTGAGCCCGCAGTGCAGGCTCCCTCTCTGCCCAAGGGTGCAGGCCGCCCACTTTTCATTGGCTGGGACCTGTCAGCATCAAGAGAAAATCTCTCCCTCAGAACCTGGAGTTCAGCCTGCCTCCCTTTCACATGCTGTGGGTCATCTCCAGACTCTAAAGCTACCCCCCCGCCCCCCCCACCAAGGAAAGTCGGCCTCTTGGTGTTAGACCGGGAAGGGGTGACCTTACCAAGGAGGGATCTCAGCAGATTTGCACATCAGCAATTTGGGCCTTGGGGATGGTTCCACCACATCTTCAGATTTGCAAAGAATCCAGAGTCCCTGGGTCGCCCTTATCTGGGGCCTGGATTTTGTAGGGCTGAGTTGTGAGTTGCTCTAGAAGGTGACTCTTCAGGTGGGCTTGGAGGGTCACACACTGTGACTAGCTGGGTCTGTGGCCCTTATCCCTGCAGGATTGGGGATGGTCCTTTTGTATACCTTCCTTGCCCAACCCCTGGGCTTTAGAAACCAATGCAAAATCAGTACACAGCCTCAAAGGGATGCTTAGTTTTACATGTTACAAATCCAAATGGCTGATTTCAGGGGTAACAGAAGCCTAGATGCTCTGGCACACACAGGCAATAATAAAAAAAAACACCCCACCAAAAATCATGGCAGATTGCTTCCCTCCCTTTAAAGCATGGGTCTCACATGGTCTCAGTTTAAGCCCCTCCTTTTAGAGGGGTGCGTTCCTTTCCTAGTCTCCGAGTAGACACCGGTTTCATTCCAGGCCTAGATACAGCATGGAGGTTCTGGGGAGGGAGAAAAGCGAGAAATCTGCCAGCCCCAAAACCAATGAGCCATTTCGGGCAGTGGGGCCAGAAGCCCAGAGAGTCCCAGAGGCTTGGGAAGAATGCCGGGGAGGCACAACTTTGCTACTTGTTACTGGAGGTGCCGGGCGCGGCAGATCCGAGGCTCCCTCGCAGCACAGGCAGCCAAGGCCCAGGAGACAAAACGCCCCAAATGAGCTGGTCAAACATTTGTACAACTTTTCCAGCTTTTACAAAGAAGGCCTTCTCTACACAATCTACACTTGGAGATGAACTTGGGAGACAAAGCCTGGAGAGTCCATTGAAACTCACACTTTAGCTCGGCCCAGACAAAGCTCTGGCTCGCAGCAGCTTGATGTGAACAAAGGAAGGCAACCTTTTTATAATTCAAGGAGAAAAGAAGAGAAAACAGCCCCACAAAGGGCCACGAATAGACATTATGGGCTTGCAATGAGGGATGAATTATTCAATGAGCCCCAATAGTGCTGCGCCAGGAAGTTTTATGGACTCTCCAGCGTGGAAAAAGTGGCCATTTCACCTACAAAATGTTTCTAGTCTTTTGGGCCGTCTAGCTGGAACGGCTGCCATTCAAGGGCAATTGCTACCATTTTAAAAATCTGAGTATTCTTCCCAGCGGGAGGTGTACCGTTGAAAACACACACGCACACACCTCGGAAGCCGAAGCCTAATTTAATTTGGGGTTGTCAAGGATGATGATGCAGCGTCAGTCTCTCCAGCGCCTCTAGCTCTTTTTCCAGGTGAACCCTGGAGGGCAAGAGGGGCCCAAAGAAAGGAGAGGGAAAAGTAGTTTGAAGGGAAGTTTAGAAACCTCAAAAAATTCCCTCTGTTGTTTGAGCATCAGACGTCACAGGTCACCCTGTTTGTGAAATAGAATGAATGTCGATCAAGACCTCTGAGCGCCCTGGCGGAGGAGCAGAAGGGGCCTTTAGGTGCCCTGACCAGGGCGGTGCGCTCTCTCTGGAGGGCCCAGCTTCCGTGTGGGCCCGGAGGGTGCAGCTACAACGGACTTTGCAGGGGACATCTTTCCGCTCGTCTGACACAGGGGAGAGGCACTCTGACAGAGGGCAGAACCAACCTCGTTCTTCTTTCCCTGGGTCTCGCTCTTTCCCAAGATGGCCCCTTTCACTTCCCCTACTTTCCCTGGTCCCTCGCCCAATCCAAGAGCAGCTCAGCGGGCGGACAGGGTACCCTCAGGCCTGTGCGCCCCTGCTGGGTCCATTCTTCCAACTTCTTTTTGGGAGGAAGGGTTGCGCAGTCCGGGAACACCCAATTCCCCACCGCCCAGCCTTTAGCTGGCAAGGAGACCCAAGCAGCAGCAGCAGCAGCAGTCGGAGGAGCCAAGTCCCGGTCGCAGCATCGGGGGCTGCGGGTACGGCCCGCTCTGGGGCCACTCAATGGGCGCCTCTGTTCCTCCGCGGCCCGCGGGCGCCGCCACAATGGGCCGGCCCCCACTCCTGTGCCCTGCGCCAAAGCGCCGCGCCGCCCCCACCCTTACGCTTCGGCCGGCTTGCAGCTTAGCTCGCCGGGCTGCAGCCGACTCAATTGCCTCCTTTATGTCCTTCTCACTTTCATCTAGACACAGCCCGCCCCCTCCTCTTTTTTTTTTTCCTCCCTTGCCTGAGGCTCACATTAGTGAAATTTCTGCAACCTCTCCCCACTTTTTTTTCTTATTTTAAAGAAAGCCCTGAACACAAAGCAGTGACTAATCAATAGAAACTGCTCCTTCATCTCCCCCTCCTTCTCCTCCTCCTCCTCCTGCTCCTCCTCCATCAGAGTGACGCTTTTCCTGTTTGCGAGTTTTGGGAAACATTTTTACCCTGTGCCGTAATGGAATTAGAGGACAGATGAGGACTGTAAATGGACACGCGACTGCAAGACCGTCGCTTAAATATTTAGATGCAACGTTACAATCACGGACTTGTTGCAGCGGCTTTGAGGTGGCGCTGGAGGGTGCCGGGGGAGAGAGGCCAGATCGCCAGATTGATGTTTTGATTGAGGCTGGAGATACACTTTCACAGGACTTTCCCCCGTTTTACAATCAGCAGTGAGCGTGGGAGTCTTTGCAGCAATTTCAAAGGTTGATCCGAGAGACCCCCAAGCATAGGTCGGTTGGGGCTCATACTCCTTTCGCCTCTCTCCCTTCCCTTTTTGACATGGATGAAAAACTGCGCTGCTTTTTTTTTGTTTCTGACTTGAAAAAGTTAAAGTGACAAAAGTTTCGCCCAAGTCCCCTCCCGTTCTGTTTGTAAACCTGAGCTCTCCTAAAAGAAGGGGAGCGAGAGAGCGCCATTAAAAACGCAGAAAAGTTGCCAAGGACCTTGAAGCAGTATCTCGTTCCCAGCGGAATCACAAAACGAGCCCTTGATTATTGACGGCAGTGCCGCTAAAATCGAGAGGAGGCGAAGGCCGTGCCCCCCCCCCCCGCCCGATCCCCCCGAGTGGGCAGGGGAGGACGTCTGGGCGCGAGGCGAGGGGCTGGCGGGCGGACTTCCCCACAGATCGAAATCGTGGGGTGTAAGGTCTCAGGTCTGCGGCCTCGGAAGCTGTGTTACAGTGGGCAGCCCACTCCCCGAGTTCATTTGTCAGAATCACGAGTGTGACCCCAACACCAACTCTTCGGAGTAAATAACATGCTTTCCGAAGTCCTTTGCAACGCTCCACAACACTTCCCAAAACACGCCGGCAGTGCTAGAACTTGAATTAGGTGGGAACACCACGCCGCGGTGGTTTCGAGGACGCGGCGGTCGCGACGTGCCCGGCGGCGGAACGGTCGGAAAGGGAGCAGCAGCGTTTGGCGGTCGGCGCTCCTTGTTCGCTTGTTTGTTTTGTCGGGGTCGACGGCTGTATGTTTACGTTCTAGCTTTATTGAAAACATGCAGATTTTCTCATTAATGCCTGAAATCGTATGTGTATTTGGGGACTTGATTTGATTGTCGACAGCACCGGAACGGGGCCGTAGGGGTTCCGCGTGCGCAATGATGACCGAAGGGTCGTTTAGGAGTCCCCAGGGCTGCGCCATAAAACGCACCGGGGCGCTGGGGCGGAACCGGCGAGCGCGCCTGGGTTCAGCGGAGAGCAGCGTGCGCCATCGGTCAGGTGGACGGAGGGCTGGCCACCGAACCCGTGTCGCCATCCACGAATACAGACATTTTGAGGGCGCGCGCACACACACACACCCTTCCTAGCCACGCGGGTAGGTGTTTCCGTCGTACGTAGGTAAATAACCCGTGAAAAGAAAAAGCTACCGCAGCAGCAAACACACAAAGCGTGCGAGAGGGAGGCTGGCCAGGGCTGGGCCCCCGAAGGTTCTGTTCGGTGAGGTCTACCTGAGGTAGCTTCTCTATGCGGGTAAATAAAGATTAAAGGACCATTAAGAATGTAGATATAGAACTAACAAGACACTAAAAGGCAATTAAGCAGTCAGTTTAATGCCTTATCTCGCTGGTTGCTCTGGGGTTGTTTTACAACTAGGAATTAAAATCTGAAAAGGAAGTTTTCAGGAGCTCTGGCCAAATATTGATTAAGTAGCTGTTTGTTGATGCCATTGTTAGGCATTAAAAGGCCGGGATCGCGGCCCCTCGCGGGCCATCTTCCATTGTGAGAGATTCTTAGCCGCTGAGATCAAAGCGGGATCACTTCAACTTATCTGTCTTGGAAAATCCTCCTTTTCCTCTGAAACCTCTAAGGAGGATTGACCAATTCTCTTTAAGAAATAGGAACCGAAACCAGTTACATGTTGAGGGTTTATAGAGGAGATTCATGGGGTGTTTTTAATTATCCTGTGGTGACTTTGTGTTGAGAACTTAGGCTAAGATGGTGAATTTATCCCCAAATAAATTTTCACTTGTGGGAGTTGGTGGGAGCCATGGAAACTGCTATATGCGTGTCAGTATATTGCTAAATGTGGAAGCTTCACTGAAGTTGCCTTCCCAGCTTGGTTGATGTAAAAGGAAAGACATCAGATTTTTATGAAAAACTAGGTAGGGAATAATTAAATACACAGGAAACAGAGTTATATGGATAATATTTCTCTACATGTGTTTCCATTATTTTTGTGTTTATAGATGGTTACATGAGACTCAGGTATATTTTTAAACCCTTTATAATGAAGAGGTAGGTGTGTTTGTGTGCATAGTTTGTGCATCGTTAGCGTTTATTTGTAAGTTGGTCACTATGAATTATGCTGGCAGTAAGCTGTATCCAGTTGCAGAAAATAAAAGTTTATTGGTCCTATGGGTTACTCTTTCTAGAGTCATCAGAATTTAAGGGAACAGCACAGCCTCTTAATTGATACTCAGCACTGAATGCTAGGAAAAATATTTCCCTGAATGATTTTATGAACTTTTTTTTTTTGCTGCTGATTATTAGATGAATGATCAGATTCTTTTTTATTGTTTAAGAATTCAATGTATTTGCATAGGCTTTTCTTTTATTGTGAGAGCTAAAATTCCTGCAAGAGCTTTTTTGGGAAATGTCATCTCTGTGCTTAATTTGCAAATTCCAGTGAATCACTCTAAGTGAGTTTATGAAATTTATGCCAGATTTAGGCTTTGGGTATTCAACTGTGCATCATAGACCTGTCTGTGTGTGGGACTTCCAGGATCCCATTCTCTGATTATGCTCATTTAAATACTAAATCATCGTGCCTAAGGCTTTCTTTTTATTTCATTTTATTTTTTACTCTTTCTATTTACTCTTGCACAAGATGTATCTTGACATACAGAGTCAGAATCATTAGCGGATATTTTTCCATTTTTTTCTATTACTGTCTCCCAAGCAATGGAACATCTACCTATGCTCAGATGTCCTTTGATACAGTCCCTATCATTGTGATGTAGGGCGACTGCATGAAACAGGTTGAGCTGGAAGGGTGAGTCAGCTCAGATCTGTTTTGGTTACCTCTTCCTGGGCCCAGATGCAGCATCAGAAAGTTCCTTGTTGCATGTTCCATACATACATGTATATCTCACATACACACACAGTTAAAGTGACTCTCCCTTGACACCCTTGGGTGTCAGGGTATATGTTCATGTACTGCCAGGGGAACAGCAGAACTGAGCTCCAAGTTGGGCCTGATCTCAGTACCAAAGCAGAATTGCTGACTTAAGGACCAGCCTTTGTCAACTATATCTCAATAAAGATGGGGGGAAATAAAACTTTGAGAGCATTGTTTTTAAAAAAAATAAGAGAACTGGCTGCCTTTAGCTGAGGTACTGTGATCAGCGAAAGTGAAAGGGAATTTCAGAGTTGCCAATCTCTTGGAAGATGCACACCAAAGACTTCCTCACCCCACTCAGGCCAGAGTGGCGCAGCCGGGCTCTCAGCTCTGCCTCGCAGTGCTGTGTTTTGGCTGGAATCTGGACGTTTTTCCTCTAAGAAACCTTCCACTCACATTATCTCTGTTGGGATTATGCTCCCAAATACACAAAAATATATATCATTTCCACTGTGTCATTGGAACATGCCCAGTTATCAAAAATGCTCGTTAACATTATAAAACATCTACTTAAGAGAGATGAATTAGATACATCACCACTGTCTATGGCAGGTATGAAGACCGTGGAAGCTATCTCCTGAAAACACTTGAGGAATACTAGGTTTTATGAATTCTTACCTTCAATGTGCATTTTCCTTCCTAATGAAAACTAAGAAAAAGACTAACCAGTAACTTCTGCTGTGGAAGTGGCCACTTCTCTTTAAAAACAAGATTGTGCCTTAACAAAGGGCAGTGGTATAAAATTGAGACTCTGGTTGGACATATCAACCCAAGGAAAATCCGGAGGAAGTTTTACCTTGCACATTACTTACAGCAAAGTTTGTAGCATTTAACTGTTTTGCTGCAGGAGCTTCAGCAAATGACAGCAATCACAAAAAGCCCCTTCTTTTTGGGGTGAAGCAACTTGCTCAAAGTAGTCTGAGTTTTTAATGTTTTTCTTCGTGCAATGGTTGGGCAGTGAATCTTCCCCAATACAGCGAATGACAACTCGTGACAGTGACAAACCAGCGGTGCATGTGTCTCCTTGAACCCACTCGGCGATTTCTTGATTCTTACGTATTTTTATTTGGCCATGTTTTGTCCATCTACAATAATATATTAATATCAACTCCCAGGTCAAGGAGCCAATTTCACTCTCATCCTGGATCTAATTCCAGTGAATGCCATTTTTAAAAAGCTGATCAAAATGCTTTGTGACAAGGATGAGAGACTCTTCTTGGTGGACCAGTCCAGGATTAAGGGAGAGGAAATAGCACTGATTTTCAGTATTTAAGAATTTCCAGGATCACATTGAAACTTCAAATAGTGTAGTTTTATGGAGGCTTACATGTAAATTTTCAAAATTTTATAGGTGGATAGTAGTCATGTTTCTAGGAACAACTGCAGAATTAAATGCCTTATATCATTGCATGGAAACAATAAGTAAGTTGGGGTAGGCTTGTTAAGAAAGGACAGTTAATTGCTGTGGAAATTTATATTGCAACATGGAATTGGTTTAGTTTTTGTGTACTTTCATAGTAAAGGCTTGCATGCTCACATACGAATTTGCATTTAACAAGAAGCTTATATTTGTAGGCTTGTAATTTTTATAGGTACACAGATATGTTAAAAATACAGCACCTAGCCCTCTTTTCTTCTTCTTCTTCTTCTTCTTCTTCTTCTTATTATTATTATTATTATTATTATTATTTTTGGCAAACCCTAGTATAAGACATAACCAGTCAACTGGCACCTGGGCATTGTATGGGAGTGTTCATATCTTCCTTTATAAGGTCTAACTTTAAAAACATTTTATTTTTAAATAACTAAAGACCCATAGAGTGTATCTTCAAACATATATTTAAAAATTCTCCTAGTTTTTAAATATATTTTCCTGGTTAAAAAAATCTCGGCAAAGGGTGTGTGCATGATTGTGCGTGTCTCTCAATTACCATGACTGGGATTAACCTGAACTAAAGAAAATTAATTGGTCCAATTCATTTTATTATAAGAAAAGCAACAGGTTTCTTCTTTCTGAATCCCCACTTGGCCAGTTTCCTGACAGGGGTTCACTAAAGCAACTGACTATTGCTTGTCTGCTCTGACTAAATATGCTCTACAGTCCTTTTCCATGTCTTTGTTTGCTTTAGAAGAGCCCAGTCCCCAAGGTGAAAGTGGTGTGTTCTTGCAGTACTAATTTTGCTTTAAAATCGAGACCAAGCACACTTCAGGTGTGACCCCTTGAACTTCAGTTTCGACATCTGTGCGATGGCCACGTCAGACCAACACTCCAGGGTGATATGAGAATAACACAATACGTGCCAGTTATGTGCAAACTACACTTATTGTGGGAAAACTCAAAATCCAGGGGAAGAATAACCCCTGATGTGCAGAAAGTGGCCAGCCCGCTGGCAGATGGGCTCTGCCCAAGGGCAGAGAAAAAGCTGAATTCGGGGGTTTAGGAGCAACAATGAAGACCAACACACAGACCTGCTTTTACATACACACACGCCTCAAAATTCACTTCCACTGAGTCACAAAATGAGTATATAAACAACTGTTTAATGTAATAGATCTTATTGCTTTAATAGACATGAAAGATAATAAAATTCTAAAGCCATTCACCGAGAGATCAAAAGGTATTTTTAAATTACTTTTTCTCCTGGTTCTAGAATGATTACTTTTCTCCCTTACGTTAACTTGGCGTTTAAAAACTCCTCCAAATCAAACTTTATTTTTTGCACAACTTTTTTTTTCCTGCCTCAGTCCCTTAAACAGGGGTTGACAAACAAGTTGCCTTTTGAAAATAAGTTTCATACATACATTCTTTCTCCTGAAATCTTCCCGCCATCCTTCCCTTAGTGGAATTTTTTGGTATGATTTCTCATTACGTCCCTTCTTCAGTCTACTCCACTGTTCTTAAATGTCTTTACAGCTCTGCACATGACATGGTATATTTTTTTCTCTGTTCATGATTCTTCTTAATCCCTCTCCTTTAAAATTTGAGTTCAGAAATATTAAGGAAACTTCCCAATTTGTTAAGCTGGAGGATATATTTCAGTGACTTTTCTATTCAGTGGCCCCCTATTCCGTTTCAAAAGCTTGGGACGTCCATGTTATTGGGGTGCAGTATGAGGGATGAAAGAAAGCAGACTGGCTTGTAAAGACGTGGGGGGCTGGAGAGCCCCCTCACCCCGGTGTTACGGCTGGAGCAGCTTGCCAGTGCCGACACCGGGGAGAAGGAAGGTTGTTTTCTTATCCCTGTGTGCACTGGTCTGACCTGTCTCCGGAATAGGTCAGGCTGGGGCACAGCCAGTTTATGCAGCTGTTGTGGCTTAGGCGTCACAGCAGGCAGCCAGGGCTCCTGGGCCAGCCGGCCCCCAGTGAACTGATAAAAATTCGCTGGCGCGGGACCGCCATGGGGCCTTCCTTCTGGCCTGAGCTGGCCCCCTGAAGGCTCTCAGATGCAAGGGGACTCCTGGATTATGCGGGCCAACTCTCAGCCTCCAAAGGGAAGCACTCTTTATCTGAGGATCACACTCGTGTGGATCCAGACACTCAAGTGAAATACATACTTTATCAGATTTTATTTTAAATCACATTTATTTTTGACCGGGTAAAACACTCACTGTGTACATAATTCAAAAGCTATAAGAAGATGTACAGTGGTCCTGGCTGGATAACTCAGTTGGTTAGAGCGTTTTCTTCATATGCCAAGGTTGAGGGTTCAATCCCCAGTCAGGGCACCTACAAGAATCAACCAATGAATGCATCAATAAGTGGAACAATAAATCGATGTCTCTCTCTCTTTCTGAAAAATAATCGATTGATTAAAAAAAATACAGCGACAAGTTTTCTTCTACCCATGTCCCTAGAGTGTCTGCATAAACACACAATTATGTTTCTCTCTTTCACCCTTTAAAAAATACTCCATCCTGCCCTTTTGCACAAATAGTTGTCTGCTGCGGAAACTATTCTGCACCTTTTTTCTTCCACTTTAGACTATATCTCAGCAGTTACTGCGTATCAGGGTCAGAAGTCCTCAGCCTATTTGTGTC
>PVKM010032257.1:0-16473 GCA_004027735.1 Carollia perspicillata
CAATGATCAGAAGACAGGAAGGGCACTGGGGAGCTTAGAAAGAGAAGCCGAAGGCCACCGTGACTGCTCAGCGAGGCGTTGTTGCTGCCGGTGGGACTGGGAGTCGCCTGGGCTGGGGAGGAGTGTGTCACCACGCTGGCAGTGAGAAAAGGCAGGACGGTGATTACACTGTGGCAGGCCGTGGGGGAGCCGGCGATCCATCAGACCTGCCTACTGATTTATTAACTTCACGGATGCATCCACCTAGAAACATCGTGATTCACTGAGATAATGAGTTTTCTTGTCTTCCTCTGGTTAGTTTTCTTTTTTTTTTTTTAACCTTTTCCTGTAGCTCCTTTTTGCTGCTTCCTGGGTAAATTGAATCACCAAATGATGGAACCTGTGTCTCTTCTTGACAATACTTAGGCCCTGTTGCCATGGGACCCCCTGCAGTTTTCCATTATGAGCATTATTACAAAGGTACATGCACAAGAAGGTCAAATAAAAGGTCTCATCAAGATGAATGTGTAATTACATTTTTTTACAGCTCTGTCTTCTAATCAGTGGGAAATACTTGCATTTCAAGCATTTGGAGTTTAAATAACTGATTTAATCTATTCGGTGTCTCTTCCTGCAGCCCCTGCACAGCTCGTATTGATGGTCTTTCTTCAATTTTTGAGCAGAATGTGAAGGGTGATACTGTGGATCGAGCCATTCAGTCGTTGAGTCATGAATCTACCCAACAGACACCTCCTGAAGGCCTCTCCGGTGCTGGTGAGTGGTTTAGACGCAAGAGATGCAGCCGAGAACCTAATAGAAGGCGGCCCTGCCCACGTGGAGTTTGCACTCTGGATGCTCTGCAAAGGTCACACACGCAACACATTTTGATATACCTTTTCAGCTGTTTTACTCAGATTAGTTTGTAAATCTATCTGCTTCAGTTTCCTCATCTATAAAATAGGGCTGTTGTGACGACTTAGGACACAGTTAAATAGCCAACAAATGAGTTGAAGTCAGGGGACGATGTGGACAAAGTGCTATGAAAACTACAAAGCAAGGTAAATAATTTACTTAGTAAATTTTCATGGGTTGGGCCACCTTGGAGGCCATTTGACCTCTGACTTTTATGCTGTTTACCTTTGGAAGAGGAACAGTGATGTTCGATGCTAAATTCCTTCCTATTTCTGGTGTACTGCTGGGTATTCCTGAGCATTACAAATGCTGGGAAACCCGCCCACATGGCCCTCACCCAGTGGGAACCTATTTGGCCCACTTGGTTTATATCCAGTACAAAGAGCCTGAGTGAACATGTAAACTCTTCACGCTGCCCTATATCACGTTTATGAAAAGCTAAAATTCCCTTTTAACATTTATAAAAAGCTTTTGTCATTGTCATGCTTAGTTCTTTCTTTTAGGACAAAATAAATGGAACGTTCCACCACCTTGCTCTACAGAGCTAATCAGGTCCTGGTTAATTTATGACGACTGGAATATGCAGACTTAGCTGAGGTCCTTGAGCTACAAAGAAGAGTAAAAAGGAGAGTGTCATTGCATTGGCCTATGAGGTGCTGGGTAGGAGTTGAGGGACATAGATATCGGGCCCGTTTTTGGCAGAATGATGACTTAGGGGTTACAAGGTCTGGGACAACAGTTGCAAGATGCCTTCCAGCCTTTGTGATTGACATTCACGTAAAATCTAATGAACACCTTCATCTCCATAGTGAAATTAAGTCAAACATGGACAAATGTGAAGCTTGAAGTGTGGGGTAGAAGGTAGTGTAATGTAAGAACAACTCATAGGTATTGAATGCTTGCTGCTTGATTTAGCAACTTACCTGCCTCTTTTATTTATCTATATAATAACTTTGCAAAGTGGGCACAGGAGGAAGCATTTCCAGGAGGAAGCGAAGGCTCTGACACATGAAGTAAATCTCCCAGGTTACTCAGTTGATAAATGACAATGGTGGATGCAGACCTGGGTCTCTGTGACCCAGAGGCCCATCTCCCTGTGTGGAAGACCTCCCCAGAGCTTCTCTCAGGTCGTTTTCCTGGGGGTCTTTGGGAGACTTAGAGGGCTGCAGCAGGCAGAGGCCTTCTGTCCCTGTGGCCCACTATCTGCCCATGACCTCTTGCCTTCTTCATTTCAAGTGTCCAGATACCTAGCAGGACTGGGGCTTAGGGGACTTAAGCTAATTCTTACACTGCTTCCTAGCATGACCATCCCCTGCCTGGCCTCAACTTTGCTCCAATGTCCCCAAGACTCTGCCCAGGAGTCATGCCCCTTGCCATGCCTTCATCTCAAAGACTCACTTGATGGGCAGTGGTTATCCCTAAACCTTGTGTTGGTCTACTTTTAGGATAGAAGAAGCCACAGGGGAGAGGACGGTGCAGGAGACCCAGCTCAAGCAGCACAGGGTACACATACCCTGGTACCCCCAGCACCTCCCTTTATGACCACCAAGGAGGACTTATCATCCTGGATGGCCAGAGGGGCCATAAGTGAAGACTACAGGCATGGACTCCCAGTTCCAGAATTGAACATTTATCTTCTTGATAGATAGATCTAATATGAAACATAAATATATGACAATGATTCATGACTCTTATATTCTCTGCAGCTTATTTGAAAGTACTTTAGCACAAATAGTATAAAGTGCGTGTGGGTATACATTTATTCACCCCCTATGAAGAGTTAGTGTTAGGAATAACCTAATCAGTCTTCTGTGCACTAAGAGTTTGTAGTTAGGATTCAAAGACCCAAATCATGAGTACACATTACAGAAATGACTATAGCAAGTGCTTCGAATATCGTTAGTGAATCCACACTGATAGACTCCCTTAGGTAGCTCAAGGATTGGGAAGAATGCCTTTTTACTGGAGAAATATAAACATGTAGTTGGGTAGAGAGACTATACGGACACTCCTGGCCTTGCAGGGGCGAAGCATAAGAACACAGAAACCCTGTAGCCTGCCACCCACAGGAGAGCGCTCCGGATTCAGTCTCCTCCTACTTAATTGAAGGCTTTGCCACTTAATCCTACTGGAGAGTTAGATGAGTCCGTAATCGGAACAGTGTTATGTCATGTATCAGTCTCGGAAATGCTCTTGCCAACAGCCCGCAGGGTTGCCTCTGAACGGGGAGCAGCGACCTTGCTGAGCGTGCAGGTGCAGCGTTTGTTCGCGTTCGTGGCTGGGAGCTCGTCAGTGTTCAGTAGCGGTAGTGGTAGCAGTGCCAGTAGTAGCTCATTAGTAGTAGTGCCACTTTGCACAGGTTGTGTGACCTTTCTGAATCTGTTTCTTGATCCCCCCAAAATGGGGATGATAATGTCTATCTTATAAGGATTTTGATCAAGATTAAATAAAATAACATGTGTAAGTTTTGAGCTTAAGTCGATGCTCAGTAAGTTTCCTTTCTCCCTTTTAATCTTGAAATACTATTAATTCACCCATAAAGGACAATATGTGTTTTTATGTATACAGCTCTGCACCATAAAATCTACCCAGAAATGTAAAATGTATGGTGTCATATGTAGCATACAATTCCATAAAAAAATCATATTCATCATTTAAGTCAGTCAAGCGTTTTAATTTATGTAGTTTCTAACTTGTTAGAACTTTGTGTTTCTTCTCCTTGCCTGTGCTATTATTAATTCTCATAGTTTTGTATTAACGCTTCAATTTCTCCCTCGAATCATCCACACCCACTCACCTGGAAACCTAGACAAGGTCTTCTACTTCTTTGTCAGTGGTCAGAAAACTCCTAAAATTTTTCTTAATTCTTTCTGCAGTTTTATGGAACATGTAGTTACTGTTTCAGGTTTGACTGTATCAAATAGTCATAGGTACCAATTAATTTTGTGGAATGGCAGGCAGAATTACCAGGCAATTTGAATAATTCTTGCTCATTTTTCTGCTCAATGTACATAACTGAAAATGCTTAGATTGAAAGTACAGTGGCTTCATTGCTTATGAAAGTATGTTGAAAGTTACAACATCCTGCATGTGGGTGAGTGTTGTTACTGTTGATGCTATCATTAAAAGTCTTACTCTGGAAAAAGGAAGAAAGAGTAGAGATTCCAGACAGGCATCAGTGGGGTCCAGACCCCAGAATGGGAAAATGCTCCTAGTGAATGGATAGCCGAAATGAAGATAGAAAATGCTTTCGTAAGGTTGGGTCTCCCATCCTGAACCAACAAGTGCTTGCCCAGGGAGAGGCAGTCACTAGGGTTACCAGCTAGAGGAAAAAAATGACAGGTGGGTGGGTCCTCTGGAAAGCAAGTATTGAGATAAAACCAGCCAAGACCAGACTCTGCCAAGGAGCTGCCCCCATTAGCTGAACATTTTGGGGGAGCACCGGGCCTGGCCTTTTTTGCTCGACATGAGTCTCCTTTCATGAGTTCACTGTTGGACTTTCTGGACTTCATCTGAGAGCTGCACTGTGGTCTGAGGCTCCCTAGCTTAGCGTGGATCCTGCAGGCCCTGCAGCTGACGGCTGTGGGAAAACAGCGCTCTGCTCTCCCTGCAAGTGCGCTGCGACATGAGACCAGGCTCCATCGCTCTCTCCACAGCACTGTTATTTTACTCCAAGGCCAGATTCGAGGCTTGTTTGGGAGGCCCCAAAGCTAAGAACAAACAATATCTGTTTTGGAAGAAGATGCTCTGTAGCACCTGATCCCTTTAAAATCACGGTTTTCATGTGAAGTTTGTTTCACTGAGTGGCTTTCCTGTTACTGTCTGCCACGACTGTGCACTTGAGCTTCTGCTCCATGTTCCCCTGGCTGCTGCGGGTGGCAGACGCAAGGGAAGGTACTTCGAGGACTTCCCATATCAGAGTTTGAAAATTATACCCTTGATTGAGTTTCTAAGTCATGTGAAAACAAATAGCGTGTGACTGAAAATAATAAACTTATTTTTTAAATGGACAAAAAAACACAGGTAGGAGATTATAAAAATGTTTATTCCAGTATTTACTACTTGATAAATATTATCCTAAAGATTGGTCTAAAAACAAGGAAATTCACCCACTATAATTTCTAAATTATAACTAATCTTTAAAGCTAGCCCTGGCTAGTGTGGCTCAGTGGATTGAGCATCAGCCTATGAACCAAAAGGTCGCTGGTTCGATTCCCAGTCAGGGCACATGCCTGGATTACAGGCCAGGTTCCTTGTTGGCGGTGTGTAAGAGGCAACCAATTGATGTATATCTCCCATATCAATGTTTCTCCCCCTCTCTTTCTCCCTGTCTTCCCCTCTTTCTAAAAAATAAATGAATAAAAGCTTTTTTTAAAAAAGCCAAAGGCTGTTTAACATCCACAGCCTCTTATTTTTCAAAATGCTTTAAAATAGAGGCCCCATTAGTCCTAGTGGCCACAGTGCTTATCAACTAACCCAGTTCTTAATGGCACAGGAGACAAAACACTTCACTGTTAACAGAACTCAGAGGATATAAACCAGAGTTGGTTCAAAATATCTCTTCACTGTTCCAGCTCCACTCCTGACTCAGAGGGTCAGCTCAGGTCAGTGGAGGGCAGGTGTCCCCATGGATCAATATTTGACTTCTTGCTAAGGGAGGTCATGAATACATGAGAAAAAGAAGAGTTTCACTGTGAGGTGGCTTATATCTGCTTTCATTTAGATAAATTTTTACCTGCCTCTTCTTAGAAATTGGCTTTCAGAGTTGGTTGCTTTAGAACATCACATAAAAACAAAGTATTTTCTCTGTTTCTGTTTTTATTTTTATGGAATTTAAAACATCTTCTTTGGTGCTAATCATTAGATTGTCAAATTTTTGTCAGTTTTTCTGGATCTATTTTTTAAAAGCACCCACAGAGTTCAGTGGGAGGGGAGTGCAACCTGTGAGGTCTGGTGCCAACCAGCTCCCTATGTCTGGCTTCCCTTCTATCAGGGTCCTGTCTGATGGGTTTAATGTCTGGAATAGGAGGACTGTCCAGAAAAAGTCCAGCCATTGTTAATATAATGAGAATGGTTTGCATGACATCCATGTAACCTGGCAGCCAAGGACAGTGGACTGGAATGCACATATGTGAACAATGACAACTTCACTGTACTAGTCATTGTGGTCAGTAGATGCAGTTGAGTGAACATGGTACTGTGTGGCCATTGCATTCAAAATGACTGAGCAAGTAGAGCAATGAATCTGCATCAGATTTTGTGTTGAGCTTGAACATTCCTCTGTGGAAACTCTTGGGATGATTCAGAAAGCCACAGTTATGGGCAACTGGTGATTGGCAGCTTCATCATGACAACATGCCTGCTCATACATCACATCTCGTGCAGAGTTTTTTTGTGAAACATCAAATCACTCAGGTGACTCAGATCCCCTACAGCCCAGATTTGGTACCCTGAGACTTTTGGCTTTTCCCAAAACTTAAAATCACCTTTGAAAGGGAAGAGATTTCAGACCATGTGTGAGAGTCAGGAAAATACGACAGGGCAGCTGATGGTGATTGGGAGAACTGTGTGAGGTCCCAAGGTGCCTCCTTTGAAGGGGACTGAGATGTCATTGTCCTGTGTACAATGTTTCTTGTATCTTCTTCAATAAATGTCTCTCTTGATTTTTCATATCACATGGCTTCTGGACAGACCTCTTATTTCCTCTTCCCTAAATCAGCCTGTCCGGTCCCTGAGATAGTTTGGTCCTCGCTGTGGAGATGATGCATCCATTTTCCACAGACAGATATGCTCAAACATTTATTAATGATATACTTTACCTTTCTAAGTCCATTGTCTCCCTTAATTTGGTCCTGCCAGGTAAAGCTGCATTCTCTCAGAAGGGTCTTCAGAGTTGACAGTGGAAAACAAAGATGTCATGTTCTTAGTTTTCAGGTGTTAAAAGTTGCAGCCTAGGTGTCAGACAAACATATTCAGGAAAAATATTTACTGACTGAACACGATCCTCCCTCCAGCCAACACTAGAGGGGTGCCCTCTAAGGCAAGAGAGAGAATGGCAGCAGGGCACAGGACTCAGATTTAAGGGCTGCCTAATTTGGGACTTCAACAGCTTGACTTTGGGAAACACAAGGGTAGAGCAACATGTGTCCCGCTTTTTGCCTGGAGACCCAAGAGATGGTCAGCCCCATCCAGAGCTCCCTTGCCATTAGAACCCTGGAAAGAGAGTCGAGATGTTTACAGGAGTACCCAGGAGCAACAGGCCGGGCTGAGGCATTGTGGGAAAGAAACCCCATTATGCAGGGAGTGTGTTCCCCCCGTGGCTGAGAGAGGGCTCGCTGGCCTGCGGGGTGAGGAGACCGTGGATCTCCCTCAGAGAACCGCAGGCTTAAGAGTTCCCTGTCTGTGCTGGAAGGAGGGTAGCATTCTCCCAGGGATTTCAAGGTCAGCATAAGGAAGATGCCAGGGATCTATGAGAGAGACCCTCAGAGACATCAACAATCCTGGAGGGGCCACAGAAGAGAGATGTTGGGTGCTATTCCTTTGCCTGTAGTTGAGTCACCTTGAGTGAGGGAGGGATCTGGGAAACTGACGGAGTGGCTTCTACCCGAGACAACAAGAATCCGCACCTTGAAGTCAGAGCCTTTCCTCCGCCCTTATGGATTATTAGGATTCCATGTAGCTGATTTTTTTTACTATGCCTTATACTTGGAATGATACCTCTCTTCATTATGAGATATTTTACCACCTTCTTTTTTTCCTTTACTCCATGCAGGAAGGTGAAGTCATTAAGAATGCCACTGTTGGGGACTGACTGCCGAGGTCGAATGCTGCTCCCAACACTACTGTCTCGGGGCTTTAGGGCAAGCCGCTGAATTGTGTTCTCTACTTGGTTTCCATATCTGTGAAAACATTTGCTCCATAGTGTTGTTGTGAGGATTCAATACGTAATACATGTGCAACATTTAGAATGGTGTCTTGTACCTTGTACTTACTCGGAAATATTAGCCAGTAGTTATTCATGGCTAGTAATTAGTTTGATTCTGCCCAAGGCATTCTGATGGCCTTAGAGAAGGGTTAGAAATAGCTCTTGGTGTTGAAGGGTTAGCTCTTGGTGGGAGAAAAAAAGAGCCCCTCAGGAATCCAAGGCCCCTGCATTTGGAGAGGACCTCACTTCTCCATTCCTCTTTTTTGCCCCTGTGACTTCTGCGGTCCCATCCCCACCTTTGTCTGAGGAAGAGTGGTTGAAAGCTCATTGCATTGACATCGTGCTTCAGGGCCTATCTGGGAGCCCTGGTTGCCCTTGCTTTGACTGACAGGTCTAGGAGGTGTGTTCTTTACCAAGTCCCCACCCCCAAGCCCTAAACCCTTTGACTCTCCCTGTTTGGGTGCAGAGATGTCTTCACTTTGGAAGAATCTTCTTTCCTTGTGCAGGCCAACTAATTCAAAACAGGTTTGTTCTGACTAGCGATGCTTACAACTCAAAGTACCAAATTATCATCAGGTTGGACATGTCCTTCAGTCCTTTATTTCAGTCTAAATTGAAGCATGATTAACTTTGAGTTTTCTTAAAACAGAGACAATTGCTTTAAAAGATAGAAAATATCACATAATGGAAAAGAACTAGAACAGTTGTGCAGATAGATTTCAATTAATATGTTCTATATGAAAAGAATACTTTATGGCTGACATACAGAATAGGTTATTTTCCCATTCCTTTTTTAAATAAACAAATTCATTTTCTTTTTTTGATAATAGAAGCTATGCAAGGACGTTGAGGGTAATTTAGAAAACTTAACAAAGAAAACATATGAATTACCCACAATCTCACCCTACATATTGAGGCATATTTAATATTCTGCTAATCTTCTTCTGGGCATAGATGAGGGTGACTGTTAAATACAAACCAAGATCCATTTAAAGAGTTTTTAAAAAATCACTGCTGTGGAAGGAATGTAAAAGGAAGAGACAGGGGACAATTTCTCTTGGAACAAAAAGAGTCTCACCTCTCTCTTATTTTAACAATGAGGAAACAGAGGCCCAGGGACGTGATGCCCTTGTCCAAGGTCATACTGCTTCTTAGATTTTTTTTATTTTGCTAAACTTCCCTCTCACTGATCCTCATTTTGAATCCTCCATTTTTCTTAATAAGGTACAGAAGTTCTGCTCTTTTCCGACAGTGCATGTGAGCAGAAGATTTTCCTGGAAATGTGATGTGAGCCTTGTGCTTTCTGTCTTTGTAAAATATATATTTTAGATTACCCTGGCAATAGCCATTCTATCTTAATGATGTTGTTTTCTGTGAATTTGGCATTGTCTAGCATGATCCAAAGCTAGTAGGTGCATTTAGGACCCTAATTTTGAGAACTATCCTGGGGACATTCATCTTCAAGCTGTTTTCTTTGCGAAATGCTTTCCTGGCACTGCTGGCCCCAGCCAAGATCACGTGGCTCCCTCTGCATCAGGAGTTCACATATTCCCAATGGAAGAGTCAGCCGGCATTTCAGTGAATTAAGAAAACATTCTACATAGATGAGAAATACATTGGCTACTCCAAAAATGTCAACAAAATCTCCAAACAGAATCCAGAGACACTGAAAATACTCCGTGATTTCCAAAGTCATTCTCAGAAAGGCCCAGATTTCTCTGGTTCAGCACTGTCCTATAAAACCCAAGTGTTCTTATTGTTAATAAGATTTTTATCTATGACAGCACTGACTCAGTTCCTGCGTTTCAGTTCTCACTTTTTTTAATCTTCACCCGAGGACATTATTTTTTCATTGCATTATGGAGAGAGGGGAAGGGAGAGAGAGAGAGAGAAACATTGATGAGAGAGAGAGAGACATTGATTGGTTGCCTTCTCATACGTGACCAGACCGGGGATCAACCCATTTTGCTGTCGCCGTCTTCTTCTCTGCTGCATTCTCGCTTGTCTTCAAGGCTAAATCCAAGCTCAGGAGGACCGAAGTTGAGCTACTTGCTCTAGCTGAGCCTCCCGGAGCCTGGTGATTTCTCTGCAGTATCATTGGCTGTTTCTGAGCATCTGTACAGAATGGATAACTGTTAGGTACAAGGGGTTTGTTTGGGGATTGAAGTGAGATATCTAGATTTCTGGAGTAATGGATTGTCCCTGAAAATTCAAATCAAAAGGTCAATATGCCTTTTGGCAAAAGGCAAAAGTGATTTGAAGGCATGTGAAAGAAGATGGTTGAGGGCAAGTTGCTGGTGAGTTCCAGGGGGTACTCAGGCATAAGTGGGACCTGAAGATCAGAAGAAGTAAGCTTTTGTGGGCACCTGGAAAACTCACTTGAGGATGCTAAGCCTGGCCTGAGGGCAGGGTAACATTAACATAGGACTGGCCTCAGGGAAAGCCAGGAGAGAAAGGAAGAGAGACAAAAGGGGGGGATCTCCGCTCCCTCACCAGCATTCGGAGGTCCTCTTTTTTCTGGTTCTCTGGCTAGAGAGAGGGTGTTCTTTCTGGAGCTTCCACTGTCCCTGCCAGTTCTGAGGCTTGCCTACTTTTGGGTAAAAGCCTAGAGATAAATAGAGATAAAAAGCCTAGAGAAGGGAAACAACCCCAGCAAATTCACTGCTACTTAGCTCTTATCAAGGTTTTTCCCTTCCTAATTGTCTGTCTATTCTTTAATTTTTGGAGTTTTCAAATAGCTGCTTTTTAATGTTTTCTCCAGAGTTTATGGTCGTAATCGATACTGGGCTTACTCCATCCTGGTTGGTACTAGAAATCTTTGATTCCTTTAACAATGTTGATTGTGACATGAAAACCATTCTGTATGTGCCTTTGCACCTTAGTAACTATCTCTCTTTCAGTAAACACATATCAAAATTACATCTTAATCTGGAAACCAAGGGTCACCGCTGACTGCAATTCATATACATTCAGTCACTCAATCCGGCTGACTTCCACAAGGAGCCAGTAGGGTGGTGGTGAAGTTTATTGGCTATGATGCTCAGCTGCCTTTTTTTTTTTTTAATCCTGGTTCTCCTACTTACTAGTTCTTTATGCTGAGATGTTTATATAACCCATTTGTACCTCAGCTCCTACAACCACAAAATGGGGATGATATTACCAACAATATTAATCTTACAACATAGTTTTGGGAATTGAGCCAATGCATATAAAGCAGTTAGAATAATACCTGGTATATTATAAGCTATGGCTATTATTCCCCTCATCTTAGCTATTTCTCAAATGTGTTTAATTTCCACCATTATCATCCCAGTTCAAGCAGAAATTTGAAACATTTCAAGCAATATTATCCTGGGCCCTGAGAACTGTTCAGCATAAAACGTAGGAGGATTTAAGTGATTTTTGCTGCATTTCAAACTTTTGTTTACTGGCTCAAAAAAAAAAAAAAGTCACAGTGGGTAAGGCAGAATTTAAAGATAGGCAAGAGGTAAAATGTTCCTTTTAGCGGTTCTCAGATTTTGTGCTGCTGCGTGGAATCAAATGATTTAGAAATCCTAGTTCAGTGGGTTAGGAATCTACCATTTTAACAAACATACCATCAGCACTGTGATACAGATGATTCTAGAAGCAAACTGAAATCAATACTGCTTCTCTGCCAGTGTGATAAAAGTTGGTAAGAATGCTAAATTCTGTTGGAAGTTGAATTCCTTTGCTGTTTATAAAAGATGACCTGTTACAGATCACCTCAAGTCCGAGGGCACAAGAAATGGCCAAACGACCCATGCATCAGTGTCAGCCTTCCCCCGTGAACACTCTGTGTTTTGTTCAGTGGAAAATAACGTGTCCCTGAGCGACGATAACCTTTTGCAGCTCACTCTCTGTTGACGCGGTTATCAGCCATCTCTCAGCTCTCACGGCTGACCACTCTCCCCAGCGCGCTGCCGTCTTTCAGACAGTAACACGACAGACACATCATTTCCTCCCATAACGCACTGCCGAGATTTTGATCTGGGGTAATGGACAGACATCAGGAGACCTGACTTTTCAGTCACTGCTGGGGTAGCTTTTGTTCGTCACGTCAACTAATGTGTGCTGCTGCTCTACAAAATGAGGCTGTTGATGATTTCTAGGATTTTTTTTAATTTTCAGTGCATTCTCTCTCTATAGGGGACTAAAAAATAATAATTATGATAATAAACGGAAAGTGCATCCTGTATGTTACTGTTTTGAGGGCATCTGCCATTGGGCATTCAAAGTGCCCTCGTTTCTAGATTTAGGAATTTGTGATTAGGTTAGGGTTCCTTTTAGGTCCAGTAGTCAGATGGCAAGACCATTAGGAAGTTTTCCAAGTAAAAGGCTTTTGAGGGCTATTATGTTTAGTTTTCATGTTTTTAGATTTATAAACCTCCACTGAAGCTCTTTGCCAATACCTTCAAAGTCTTCCGGCACCTAAACACAGCTGCTAGGACAGAGCACCCGAGCACAGCATATTAGAAACACCTTGGACGCAGGCACCCTCCCTATATCCATCAGCCCTGGTAAACAGGGTGCCCTCCATAGCACTCACCGCGCACTGGTACGAAGCTCGTACCCCGTAAACTGTAGTAGGCCACACGCCCTCAGCAACACTCAGCCAACACTTGGATGATTGAGTCGTGTCTGTTTTGTTGAGGGATCTCGTCTTGAAAGCAAGAGAATGGAGTACTGTCATTCCTATCTTATAAAGATTCAGAATTGAGGATGGAAACGTCCGTGTTTGGATAAGGCAGACAGAAAACAAGTCAGATACCTTTCTTCCCCTTCTTGAACAGTGCATATAAATTTGAAGTAGCTAACATTACAAAAGCAGCTAAGAATATAGCTGGTAGAAAGGCAGGGGGGGTGTAAAAATGTGCAGGAGGACACCTGTTCTAGTTCACAAGTCCCACGAAACATTGTTCATGAGATTTCCTCCCCATTTCACATATTGGATTTTTAAGTATCAATTGTCTTTTTATCTAAAAAGTCCTATATTGAGACTGACATCAGGATTCCACTAAGAATTCATTGGCACACTATTTAGGAAGTTTATGTTTGGGTTATTAAGTTTAGGTTTGTAATATTAAATTTTTTTCACTTCTTATTTAAAAAATTTCTAAATCACAGTTGACATTCAATATTATATTAGTTTTGAGGTATATGCATAAGAGTTAGACATTGATATAACTTTCAGAGTGACCCTCTAGTAAGTTTAGTACCCGCCTGACACCATATAGTTATTATAATGTTTATTTTTTTAATTTTTTATTTTAATTGTTATTCAAGTACAGTTTTCTGTCATTTAATCCTGTCCCAGTCCACCCCCCCAGTGCTCCCCAACTCCCTCCCATTTCCACCCCCCTTAGCTTTTGTCCATGTGTCCTTTATACTTGTTCCTATAATCCCCTCCCTTTTTCCCTGAAATTCCCTCCCCTCTCCCCTTTTAATAATATTTTAAAATTATATTTTATTGATTATTCTATTACATTTGTTCCATCCCCCCACCTTTATTCCCTTCTGCCCTGCACCCACCTCCCACCAGCATTCCCCCTCCCTTAGTTCATGTCCATGGGTCATACATATAAATTCTTTGCCTTCTCCATTTCCTATGCTATTCTTAACATCTCCCTGTCTATTTTGTACCTACCATTCATGCTTCTTATTCCCGGTACCTTTCCCCCCACTCTCCTCCTACCCACCCTCCTCCCCACTGATATATATTTTTTAATTCTTATTTTTCAATTACAGCTTACATTGCTATTATTCTATAAGAATTTCAGATATGCAGCATAGTAGTGAGACGCCCATGTGCGTTATAGAGTGTTCCTCCTGATATCTCAAGAAGCCATCTAAAATCACACATAGTTATTATATTATTGACTGTATACTCTATGCTGTACTTTACATCCTTATGACTATTTTGTCATTACTAATTTGTACGTCTTTAACCCCTCACCTTTTTCACCCAGTCCCTCCACCCCACCCCTCTGTCAGCCATCACTCCGTTTTCTGTATCTATGAGTCTGTTGCTATTTAGTTTGTTCATTTATTTTGGTCTTTAGATTCCATATACAAGTGAAATCAGATGGTATTTGTCTTTCTCTGTTTGATTTATTTCACTTAGCATATACTCTCAAGGTCCATCCATGCTGTCACAAAAGGTTAGATTTCATTCTTTTTTATGGTCAAGGAATATTCCATTGTGTAAATGTACCACAGCTTTTTTATCCACTCGTCTATTAACAGGTACTTGTTTTGCTTCTGTTTCTTGGCTGTAATGTTGAATTTCAATTCTCTTTTGTGGTTGGTGATCCTTTGGTTTTGGATGGTTATTATTTTTAAATTGCACACGAAGAAGAAAGATCTAAATTTGAGAATTAATGAATGTTAAGGTAAATGGATGGTTCGTTGATCCCAGAAATACCTGATTTGTTGAAATTTTCAGGTACCACTGTTTACTGGTTAATTAAACCGGATGCTGTTAATTTGTTTTCCCAAATTAAGGAAAATTAAATAAATTAGGCCTGAACTATTGTTTTAATGACTCCCATAGAAAGCCTGTAGTGTAGCAGTTAAGAACATTGACTATTATGCTCAATTGTCTTGTTTTAAATCCCGGTCTCCCACTTACTGGTTCCTTATGCTGAGACATACACTTCAGCTGTTTGTGCCTCACAAACCATAAAGTGGGAATGATGTTATCAGCAATCATAAATCTTAGAGCATTTCTTTTGGGGCTTGCATTGACGCATATAAAGCAGTTAGAATAATGCCTGGGACATTGGAAACTTTGACTATTACTCCCCTCATCCCAGTTATTTCTCAAATGTGTTTAATTTCTACCATTATCACCCCACTTCAAGTAGAAATTTGAAACACTTCAAATAATGTTATACCAGGCTTTAAACCAAGGATATACTCCTTTCTAGCCAAGCACACTATTTCACAAGCTCCAGACTTACCATGACGCCCATCAGCCTGTAATTATGATGAGGGCTCTGTTTCAAGGTGTTACTGCAACAGGGAACAGAGGGAAAGGATCAGTAGCTAGAGGAAGATACAGGGTCAAGGCATTGAAAATATTAGTTGTTATAGCATATGTGATGCTGATGTGAATAATAGAAAATCTACCTTTAGAGTATCTTAAGCTCTCATTTCACCATTTTAGGGATGTGCCTTGGGCTGTAATACACCCATCCTTAACTAAAATGTCCCTCTTTGTGTCTGATGGTTTAAACAGAAAGGGTCCTTAAAGATCATCCAACTCAGCTCCCTGTGTTTTACAGATGAGGAAGCCAAGGGACGAAGAGAGCTAATATCTCTTTGCTAGGCGACCCTATCACTTCCTAAAGGGGCACAACACCCTCTGCCCCTCCAAGGCATTCTTCACATGGAAGTCAGTGCCCTTTACACAGTGCAGATCTGATATTTTTCAGCTCCCATCCCCAACCCCCTTGCTCCTTAGGGGCCCAGGTCTTTAAACTCCCAATGATCAACTATTCCATTAATATTAATTGATTCATGGTTTGTGTTTTTGCAGTTTATAAAAATAAAGTTATAGATTAAATTGATACACACTAACTCGGTTGAAAAATTTTGAAGAAGCATTGTCTAATACGGTGGTTCTTACTATTTCGAAACTTCTCAAGTCCTCCTCCGATCTGGCCCCTGCTTTCCTTTTTAATCTCACATTCCCTAGCTCCCTGTACTTTGTCACTGGGGCCCCTTTTATTCCTGGAGCACACCACTCTCCCTCCTACCTCTGGGCCTTTGCATCTGCTGGTTATCTCTGCCAAGGTTTTCTTTTTTTTTAATCTTCTCAATTGTATGCTTAAACCTGACTTTCTCTTCAAAGAGATCACATCATTTTTCTAGTTGCCTTTCTTTGACTCAACAGTCTACGTGAGGATCCTGGGTTACCTGCTCTCAGGAGGACTGTCTTACTGTCTTTCACTGCGGTCACCTCAGCACGTAGTCATGTGCTCATTCCTTTGGGTGATTACCGTTCCTCTTCCCCACCTGGTTGGGAACTGCATGTGCATAAGGTCAGACACTGCTTTGTTTGCAGCTGTCACTTCAGTTCCTAACAAAATTGCTTTTTCGGCACTCCGCAATGTTTTGTTAGGTGAACGAATGAATAATGAATTGCCATGGAGAGGTCCGAGTGGCTTCTGTGAGGCAGATTAGACATCAAGGAAATAATGTAGTCATCTGACGTTTATTTCTCAGTGTGTATTGATTTTTCTCCACCCTCCTACAAGTTTCACCAGTTTTCTACAGGACACACAGGGAATAGAGCATTTATTATTGGGCGGAAATGTCTAAAGATGTTGGGAGATATGTAAAATAAGCTTCAGCATGAAAGATATATCCAGGTTTTACTTTGCTTTGTTAAAAAGTCTTTCTACTCGGGCTTAGACCAAATACTTCAGTTTGTGTTTCCTGTGAGAGCAATGTTCTAGCTGATATACCTAATAAAAATATTATAACTGTTTATTGGGATGCTAAAGTAATTCCCATGGTCTCCTATTTCTAGTCATCATTCTAATACAGTGCTTTTCCTTTCTTGCATTAATTAATGTTGTATTAATATTCCAGGAAAAATAGAATTACAAAATTCTCATTGAAGATACATGTTG
>PVKM010032258.1:0-16475 GCA_004027735.1 Carollia perspicillata
GGTTTTGGATGATTTGTTGCGTGTGTGTGTGTGTGTGTGTGTGTGTGTGTGTGTGTGTTTTCTACATTATGAGCTGCACTGTTTCTCTTGTAGGAGCTTAGTGATGAAACTGGTCAGGCTTTGGAGTTGTCTTGTTTTGGGTAGGAATCCTAGTTCAAACACTTCTTAGTTAGATGACTTTGAGCAAGTTACTTAAAATATGTGAGCAGTAGTTTTGTCATATAAAAAGCTAAGATACAATAATATGCATATACCTAGACCATTATTATAATTAGAGGTGCTGCAAATAAAGATCTAAAATAACAGCTACTATAGAGTGTATTTCCAATCACTGGAAGCTGCTTTTAAAAAATAGTTGGTATAAAAATGAAGAGAATGACTAATAGAAGAAATATAAATAGCTAATAGGCATATTAAAAATGTCAATTTCATTAAAATTGCAAAAGAAATAATATTTTAAAACTTAGGATGAGAAAGTTTCATATACTTTTGTTAGAAGTTTGAACTGGTACAGCCTTCTTAAATAACAATTTAGTTATGTGGTATAAAGCTGTGAAATGTTCATTTCATTTTAACCAACACTTTCATATACAGGAGCCTATAAGAACATAATTATCAGAAATGCAATTAAAGAATATGAACAAGAATGTTCATTGTTATCTTAATTAAGGTAGCTAAACAAAAATGAATAATAAATACCCTACACTAAAGATATAATTAATTAAATGACATGTATCATATGTTGAATATAGTAAAACTCTCAAATTAATAGGAAGCAGCATATAAATTCTGTATACAGAGTAACCCCATTTATATATCCAGCACATCTAGAAAGAAGTACAGTCAACCCAGTCAACCTGACAAGAGGAAATATAGTTTTGTCTACTTCTTTTTATTATTCTGAAAATTTTAAGGTTTCTATAGTGAGTCAATATTATTTTTATAACCAATAAGTATTCAACTGATATTTTAAAGACATTGTGAATGCATAGTAAATGTTCTTGAATAACAATAAGCTAAAACCTAAAGCAGGAAAAAATATATATCTTTTGTGTACCTATAGTAACTTATAGTATAATTTCAACAATGTTAAAAATAAATCAATGAAACAGAACAAAGTTAACATTACATGTCTTTAAACAGCAGACTTAGAGGTGATTTCTTAATTTTTTAAATGCTCTATACTGGGTATTATAATATTCTTTATTGTTAACTTTTATTTTAAATAGATGATAAAATACATATTAGGTATTTTCTGAATTGTTGGAGGAAGAGACAACAGTACCCTTTAGGATGGAGAGACAGAAGTGCAGCCCAGCAGGTTTCTGCTTGTGTAGAGATGAGAGGTGTAACAGGGCCTCTAGGAGTCAGAAGAGAAAGAAAGCGCAGGAGCAGTTCCTGAGGGCCTCTTGCTGGTCACAAGTATGGATGCTTCCAGCAAACTGCTCTCAAGATCTCATTTGTGACATACCTGATCAACTCCCAGCTGCCCTTGGCAGCAGTGGCTCTGTACTTACAGCACATAATATTGATAGGACTTGGGGAAAAGGGCAAGAGCTACTGATGACACGATGTCACTGCATATGTCCTTCCCCTTCTCATAAGGATGGGGACTTTGTGTTGACAAACAGAGGAAGGATGCTGAGACTATGCAGTATGTGAGTGACAAAAATATGTTAAAAGATTCTGGTTCAGAGTGGGGAAAGTAAGTTATTAGTAATTTAGAGTAGTATAAATTTGGTGAAAAGAGCGTTCCTTTTAAATAATTTTTAAGATTTCATAGATACTGCATTCCAAACTATATTTAGTTACAAAATTAAAATGCTATTTAAAAAGATGGTATAGAAGGAAGTCATTTTCAGGGGGGAAATTAAATGCAGGTTTAATGCATTTTAAGATTACTTTTGCAACTACTGACAGACATAATGTGTTCATTTTCTTTCAAAAATCTATTTCATCATTTATGATTGAATGAAATATGTGTCTGTTTTTGCAATAGCAACCTTGGCAGGAGAGTTACAAGAATTTGCAGCCAGCAAAGTGCCCATACTATGTAGCAGTCAGCATTACTGTCATTTCTCTATTGATATCTTGCCTCATATTACACAGGCATTTAACTCAACATCCCATTTCTAGCAAAAAGGAACAGACAGAGGTCATCTGATCAGCCAGGATTCAATCCTATAGGCAAAATTAACATATTAATGAGATGGTCTGTTTCAGTTCAAATTCTCCCTTAGAATTCTCCTGAGGGCATTCCTGATGGTTAACAAAACTGTCTAACTTGCAATAGCTTATTAATAAAATACAATACTTTTTATATCAGAGAAAAATATTAAGTGCCAAGGCATCTTTGTGGTTTTGATTTTGTTTTACATGTGTGAATATAGGAAAGGGTAAGATCTGAATTGAAAAGAATGTCTACCTTAGAACATGGATAAACTAATTTTATTTGGGCAGAGAAGTCTGGTGGCATGTACAAGTCAGGATTTGTCCTGAATAATCCCTAGGCAAGGAAATTAACTAGAGAGTTACCTAAGCATGTATTCATTTTAGGAAATAGCTAAATCCTGCTTCGCATAAAACCCTTAGATAGATCTAGAGTTGAGTCAGCCTCTTCAGTTGATCATTGACCTGTAGAACCCCCAATGGGGTCAGAATGAAATATAAAAGCATTCCTGGCTTGAGCAATCTGGCTGTCCAGACACCCTACCCTTGGGATCAGAGAGCTTACACAGAGGTTAGTGGTACAAAGTCCCTGGGGTTGTTGAGCTACACTATGGCACTCACTAACTGTGCTATCTATACAATGAAGAATTTAAGTAATAAGATTTGTTTTTAACTGTCAATGTACATTCATGGTGGAGGCTCATTGTGCCCATCCCACAGCTCACCTCCCAGGGTTTTCTCTCATCTGTGGGTGGGTGGAACAAGGAGTGGAGGATGCAACCAGGGTTGCATTCTTTCAGGAGTTCCTTCCTTTTATTCTTTGGCCAAAGCAAGTACCTGAGGTTTACCATTTTCTGAAAACATGTCAGAAATTAAGGAAAGATTTTGCACTTGTGAACAAGCTAAGCTGGAAGCTGGGTGATGATGGGAGTGTGTTTACCAGAGCAACTGTCTACCTTTTCCTAACCTGTGTGGAGCTGTGCAAACCAACATCGTTGCTAAACACAGTCCTTCCTTGTACTTCTTCCCCACTGGCAAAGGAAGTTAGGAAGCAAAATCATTCGGAGAGCCCTTGAGGTGACACCTGCAGTTACTTAGCTTGGTATATATATAAGAAAATCCAGGGATAGGGATGAACACTAGAGCTAACATGTGTACCAAGCACTGTTATGAGCACTGAAAATAACTTAGCTC
The DNA here is from genome assembly GCA_004027735.1 of Carollia perspicillata. Lineage (NCBI taxonomy): Eukaryota > Metazoa > Chordata > Mammalia > Chiroptera > Phyllostomidae > Carollia > Carollia perspicillata. The sequence continues at coordinate 3,364 of PVKM010032258.1, forward strand.
ATTTAGCCTCTACCCTAGGAGATATGTGTAGTAATTACCCCCATTTTATAGAGGAGAACATTGAGATGGGAACAGTGCAGGTTTAAGTTGTCCAAGGGCACCGTTAAAGAGAGCCAGGATTTGAACTCAGGCTGTCTAACACTAGCCCCTGTGATGGTAAGCCCTGTGAAGAACTGCATAAATCCACTTCCAATTGCTGGTCTTGTAAACAAGTCTAATTCTGACCTACAACAGAGAATCCATGTGGGGAACTCTCCCCAGGATTAAGAAGAGTACAAAGAATAACAGATCAGTGAAAGCTACAAGTCACAGCTTAAAAGCATTCATACTTTTAATAAACACATGCTCTTATTTAGTATACTGCAGTTGTAACAGTGATATATATGTTATATACACATTTTTGTTACCAAAAAGCATTTTTAGAAATGGGGTCAAGCTGCCATACAATTTACTTTTTTAAAACTATAAATAATATTTAGTTTATATGAACTCTTATGCTCCTAGTTTAAAACAACTCTGCTATTTCAGAATAGCAGATCACTTAAGTAAATTATGACATAACTGTTCCATCAAGTATTTTGCAATTATAAAAAAATGGTGGTTATGAAGAATATGTAGAAATGTGTACAGTTAGTACAATGAAAAGGGCCAGATACAAATTGTATGTATGGAATGTAGAGTCACTGGAACCCTCATGCATTGCTGGTGATAGCTGAAATTTGAAATTTGGAACATGGTTTGAATTCATCTATGAAAGCTAAAGTACATGCCTACTGAATGACCCAGAAATCCCACTCCTGGGCATGGATCCAGAGTAATGAGTGCATGTGGCCACTGAAAGGCATGCACAAGAATACTCATGGCTGTTTTATTTATACATTCAAAACCTGGAGACAACCCAAGTGTCTATCAACAGTAGAATAAATAACTAGTGGTATGTCCATACATGTTTTTACAAAGGGAGTAGAATAAGAGTGAAGTGCTGCAGCACTCAACACTGTGGATGCATTTCATACACACAACATAGAACTAAAGAATTCAGACAAAAACAGTGCATGAAGCCTGCTGGTGCACTGGACAGATTCTACATCTCCCACTGCATGGAGGTTACATAGTCACGTTGCGTACATAAAATCCACTGAAATATGTACAGAATATGTGCACTTCACCTATGTTATGCCTCAGTAAAATAATAAAAAAAGTGCAGGCTCACTAGGATTATGACTCTGCATAGGGATAGAGAGATGAATAGTTAAATATTTGTTAAATATGAAGCACTCAGCTAGCTGGGTGTTGACTTTGGTACTACCGAATCTAATATGATGTTATAATAGTGACCCTTCTTACAGTTGACCTTGGTTAAACTCCCATTTATTAATATAAAGACATCAGTGGGGAAGACAATTACAAACAAAATGTTAGACTGCCCCAGAGGTCAAGGAATAGATGGGAATACATTCTTCAAGCAATTGAATATAATTACAGTAGTATTTATCCCATTGCCATTTCATTCATGTTGGAGATTTATATTGATCCTCCTCTTATGTCTGCTGACTCTTTTGGCAACTTCCTACTACTCTTTGAAAGCAGAGCTGCATTTCTTGGGAACACCTTCAGACCAGTGACTTTAGTCCCTCCAACAAAAATAAAGAGAAGTCAGTCCTCGTGTTTAACCAATTATTTGGATAACTGAGTTGTCGAGTAACTAAAGTGAGGTTCCCCATTTTTGGTGTCTGTTAATATAAGAAAAGGTGATGGATTTCCTTTAGAGCACACAGCATGCCTGAGAGCTTTTCGAAAAAGTAAGACAAAACAACAATGACAGTATGGAGTCAACAGAGCTGCGGGTTATTTGTGGTTTATTCTTGCTGTCACAAAGTCAGTGACCTATATTCAGTATTACTCTATATTCCATACAGTGACAAGTAGTGTTATAGCTGTATACCTCTAAGTTAGGGTCCCGTATCATTGCACTTGGACTATCTTTAGTAAATCAGCAACTATAAAAATAAAAACCTATGTGAAAATGTGGGATCTCTGTAGCTTATATCTTTTCAAGGAAATGGTGAGTTCAGACTTCTGTCCAGAAGACACTGCTCCTGTCCTTTCGGTCTGTCAGTGGCACATGACGACAAGACAAAGCACAGCAGCAGGACTCAGGACTTGGATCAGGTTGGTCCAGTGTGTTGGAGAGATCCATGCTCTGAAAGGATCCACACACATTGAATAGAGGCTAGGATTGAAAGGACAGAGAACTCTGAAGGTGTGTGTATAGATCATGTTTCGTTCTTTGACAACTAGCCTGAGGTATACAGGGGAGATGGTGAGTTAGGGTATATGGCCAAGGTCAATCAGGGAGTGTTCAGGACAAAAATGTATGGCAACTCAAAAGGTATGGGTCTGATGGGTCTGGTTTGGAAGGCAGAGTAAAGCCAGTATCCCTGTCAGGGTGGGTGAATCAGATAGATTGGGTGGGAGTAGTTCTCAGGATGACACCAAGCACTGTATGTACAGTTTTCTGGGATCTCCAAAGGAGAGATGTGATTACTAATCATGAAAAGTGAGTTCCCCTATGCATGAATGTCCCATGTGAATGGGTGAACAAGTGCTAGCAGACAGACACTACTCTGCAAAGAAAGCTGGACATGACAAATAATTATGGGTAGTATTGCATCACAGGCAGAAGTCTAGACTTCCAGTGGAGTCTAGCATTTCACTGCCACCTGTACTTGTTAGGGTTGAGTCAGTGGAAGCAGTTAGCTAACCCAGGTCATGATTATGAGGATTTACAGGCGCGATTTTATCTGACACCTTTAAAATTCACCTATTAATAGTGGTACCAACAGTTCCAAGACTTAAGGATCCATTGAATTTGACACACTTTAGCATAATTTGGGTCGGAGAGGACCAAGTAAGAGTTCATCCATTCTAGATTTCCAGAGGAAGCATTTCTGTGATAAACTGTGGTAAAAACATCGTGAAACTGTGGACGGAGCCTTAAGAATGGGTCATTCAACTCAGTGGACATTTAGAAGAATTCCTAGAACAAATAGCTCTTCCTGATAGTGAAAACTTGCCTGGGCTGATTAATCTTAATTTGCCTTTTCTTGATGTCAGACTAGTGCAGTAAGAACATTATAGGCAGTAGGGTCAACTTCTGGCAATGAGAGGTGAGGAAGAACTCAAAATAACTGCTTTGCAAGTTGAAAGACAAGCCTACAGATAGTTCTTCATTATTATTTCAACCTGTCAGTTAAAAAGTATAGTGAAACCTTACCACTGTATTTCATTACCCCAAAGCTTGAGAGTTTACTACAAGAAGATAATGCAGTGGATATTTGAAAACAGTGAGAAGGGGGCATCAGCTCAGCATCCCTCAAAACACCTGTAAAGTGGAGAGCTCTTTTATATCTTGCCTTCAAATGTATGTACTCACAACTTATGGTTCAAAGTAGGAGCTTTGAAAATTAAATTAAATAGGTAGTGACTTGCAGCACGTAGATATTGCTGGATAACTAATCACCCCAAAACTCAGTAGCTAAAAACAATAAGTATTTATTATGGCTTGCAAGTCCTTTTGTCTGCTTGGGTGGCCTGGCTGGGGGTGGCAGGTCTAGGATGACCTCACTCAAATGCCTTGGATTGGCTGGCTGATTATTGGCTCACTAACAAAGTGTCTCTCATCTTCTTCAGGCAAGCCTGGGCTTACACACATGGCAATGACAGGGATCTGAGAAGACAGATTAGTGCAAGGGTTTGGAATTGGCACAGTATCGTGTTTGCTGTATTCTCTGGGCTAGAATAAGTCACAAGGGCAGCTCAAATGGAGAGAAATTAGATTTAACCCTTGACAAGAGAAGTGTCAGAGTTATATTATACAGGACCTGGATCCAGAGAAGAATAAATAATTGTGAACGATTTCACAATGTACCAAGGCCTCTTCTCTTGAGAATGGCTTTTAACTAGTCATTTATTAGCTCATTCACCTTCTCGATGAATATACACTGAACAACTAGTTTTGCTGAACATTCTGTAAGATGCTCGAGACCCAGTTACCAGGGAGAGAGAACAGTCTTGCCATCTAGCCCATGTCCATACATAGATACTTTAAACTTTAATTAATAATTTCATTGAAAATGAAGAAATCATCTATAGTTCAAAAGATTAATTTTTTAAATTTAGTTTTAAGCTATGATTTCTATATCACTCTCTGACAACCTTCATTGTGGGAGAGTTTTGGGGAAAAACTCAGGTAGTAAGTATGACATACTGAGGTTCACATGTCAAGTCCACCACTTCGTAGCTGTGTGACTTGAACCACTCACTCAACCTCTCTGAAATCCAGTCTTTATCTGAAAAAGGGAGACAATAATATCTACAGCATGGCTAAATCAATATTAATTGTGATAATCCCCTAATCAAAGATAACTCACTTGTAGGTAATATCCAATAAATGATAACCACAATAATTACACCCCACCACCTATCACATCTGACACATTAAGAAGACAGGCTTGGAAATGTACTTCCAACAAGACAGTATATAAAGAGAGAAAAGTTAAAAGCATAGAGGTGACAAAAACTAAAAATGTCCTTTAGCTTAAAAGTATATCCTCATCATTTAGAAAATTATTTTAGAAAAAGGCAAACAGTATTTAAATTGTGGTACTGACATTTCCTTCCTGGTGTTTTCTGCAGGGAGCAGCGGGGTCACCAAGAGCCAGAATGGGACATTCTGCTCTCATTTCTGAACGGCACTGCAGTATTATTTATTCTGGCAGAATCGCCACTGTGCTCAAATGACAGGCACACAGGAGCATAATAAATACAGATTTTGTTAACTCTATTGAGCAGGATGGGTTATCAGGGGGTTGAAAAGAGGCCAAATGCATTTCCCTGGTTAGAAATGAAACAAGAAAGCAGGCATGGCTAGCAATGCAATGAATTATTTGCTTTGTATAAAATATACAGGCTTAGCCTCTGCACTCTTGGCTCAAAAAAGAACTAGAAAAGTAGGATGCTAGAAGTTTTTTATTAGATTTATAAATCTCTGAATTTCTTACATATTTTCTTGAATTTATTTGGCCCACAAATATTTGCAAATCATGTAATTGTCATTATCAAAAAGGAAAAACTAGTACATTTGATGCTAAAAATGCCATATTCTCACAGATACGACAAAATCTCCTTTCTCTTCCATTTCCTGAAAATGTGTACTTAAGGAAAAAGCATATATATCTTCATTGGTTCAATAAGCTACACTATTCTTGAAATAACTTATCACATTATCGTAATCAATATTTAAAGTTAACCATTACTGTGTCCACATTATATGGTAATTTTTATAATAAAGAGTGGTAAATTTTTAAGGATTGTTTTATATTTAATTTGTGGTAATTTAAAATTATTACTGAGTATTATAATATACAGGATGCTTTGGTAAATCTCTAATATTGCTTATTACTCTTAATCCTTCCATTTGAAAAAAATGAATCTTACAAAATAATGAAAAACAAATATATGATTACAGAAAAAAGACTTAGCTCTTTAGGAAATCATTATACATATGGGTGTTTTGGTAAGGAAATGAAGCAGAAGGAGGATTATTTAGAAAGCAGGTTTTGTCTCAGCTATTTTGCTAAATTGTGTAGTTTTGGTTGTCATGGCAATGAGAACCATGATTTAAACAAGTCTGTACAGAAATAGAAGTCACTCATACCATATTCATAAGAATCAAAGAAATCTCATTATTTAATGGTAAAAATTCCCTACTTTGGATGAGGGAGGGAAAAACATGGTGTTTCAAATTTATTTTTTCTGACAAACTGCTTGTTATTTTATCTGTAAATTAACATAAAACAAAATATTTAGAACTAAACAACAACGGAAGCACTACATGGAAAATATCTGGAATGCAGTAAGAAGTACACTCTTAGGAGATACTGACACTTTGTACATCCAGGGTCAACAAAATCATCAGAAAATCTGAAACAAACATTATTACACTCAGTAAATCAGAAAAAAACAGAAGAGCAAAATTCAATGTAAGTCAAAATAGGGATATAATAAAACTGCAGAAATTACTAAAAACAACATAAAGTGAGAAACGACAACAAAAAATGATTTATGAATATAAATAATTCTTATAGGCTGGTTTCAAGCAAAACTTATCAATGACAATAGAGCAAAGGTGAAAATAAATAACATCAGGAATGAAAAGAGGACAAACAACAGCTATGAGAGACTGAGGATTATAAAATGAAGCTATGATTTATTTGATGAAAACCTTAAAATATGAAAGTGGACAATTTTTGAGACAATATAAGTGACTCAAAAAAAGAAAATAATCTGGTTGACTTATAAACTTTAAAATAATTGGTATTCAAAAGTCAACCCTCCCTTTATGTCCTGAAAGATTTTAGGTGAAGTTTCACTGCACATTCAAGGAACATATCGTCTTCATTTAGTGCAAACTGTTTTAAAGAAATCTACCTAATTTTCTCTTTAATATAAACTTTCTTATGACAGCAAAGGGCTGCATAAGAAGAAAAAATAGAATTCATTTCACTAATGAAAATAAATGCAAAATTCCTTAATAAACACTAGAAAATTGAATGTACTACATCATGACCAAATAGGGTTGACATTGCAAATGAATTATTCAACATCAAATAATATAAATCAATAAAGTTTGCCACCTGAGCAAAGAAAGGGAAAGAATCATTACAATAGCCTTAATAGATAAAAGAAAAACATTAGATAAAATATACATCCATAATTGAAAACACTTAAGAAAGAGTATCTACTAAGTAAACTTATTACTTAAGTAATGCTAAGGAATGCTAAGTAAACAGATTACTTAATGACAAATATTTAGAAATATTACATCAAGTTGGAGACAAGATAAGAATATCCACTATCACTATAAATTTTCAGTATTGTACAGGCAGTGCTAGCCAATGCAATAAAATAAGAAGAACAAATAAGAGATGAGAAAATGAAAAGAAAAAAATAATTATGTTCATAAAATAGTAAGATATTATGCAAGAAAATTCTTAGAACTAATAAGAAAAGTCAGCAGGGTTTCTAGATATAAGATCAACATATGAAACTCAATATTGAATATCCCAATAAACAAATTAAAGTGTAATAAAATATAGCACTCATCAAAGCAACAAAAAAGTACAAAGTACACAGTAAAACTAAAATAAAACTGTGTAAAAATTGATAAAAATGCAAAAAATATTAAAAAAATAAAAAGCACATAAATAAATAGAAATATAGATATTTGTGGAAAAAAATCAACAGCCTAAAATGGCCAACTCTCCTCATATTAATCTATAAATTTATTTCTAGTCAAAATTCTTAAAGGCTTATTTATAAGCTCATTAAAAGTGATTATAAAATTCATATGCAAAAAAATCTAGGGATAACCAAAACAAATAAAAATAAAAACTTATGAAAATTTACTTATTAAAACAATACATACAGTTCTGGTCCAGTAGATTAAAAATCAGGAGGGGGTGATAAAGCATTTCTGATAAATGTGATAGGGATAATTGAATCTCTGACTGAAATATAAAATTATGTCTATTCCTCACATAAAAAATAGTATCTGCTTTACTGAAAATATAAAAGTTTTTAGGGAAAAAATGCAAGATGATTGAGGAGTAGGAAAAGAATGTCTATGATGAGGCTCTAAATTCAGATCTCTGTATATAATTGAACAAATCTCACTGCACATCCGTGGTCATGTCATCATGGGGCAGTGCATGATATGCACTGCCATGTTCAACTGCACTCATAATTAGGAAACTGCAAATTAATGTTCTACCTGAAATTTTCTACCACTTAATATATACTCCAGAGAAAATTTTAAACATGTATGTCAGGAGACATGTATGGTGGTACAACACTGTTCATAATTGAGAAAAAAGTGAAGAGACTTAAGTGTCCATCACCAGGGAAACAGATGAAAATGTTCTGGTTTATTCACCCAGAGGAATTAATACAGCAGTTAGAAAGAATAAATTAGCTCTTTCGGTATCAATATAATTAAATTTCCAAAAACACGTGTAGTTAAAAAGGAAAGTACAGTATATTTTAAAATTCTTAATGACTCCATGTTATATAGCTATTATGGAAAAAACAATATCTAAACAAACAAAATACTAAATTGTAGAAAGTTCACACAGAACTGATGATATTACTGTCTCTGGGGAGGAAAGGTGAGGAATGAACCTATGTTGATAAAAGAAACTTCAACTCTTAGTTGCAAGTCTATTTCTTTTATGTTAATAAAAATCTGAAGCAAAGGTGGCAAAGGTTAATAGTGCAAATTCTAGATAGTGGTAAGTGACTTGCCTATATGCCTTTGTACTCTTCTTGATTACTAAATCTATGCCTCCAAAATTAAAATAGTTAAGAAAAAAGATATGATAAATAGTAAAAGAAACAGATAAGTCTGCTTTCATTTTCTCACAAAGGAACAGCAGGTGTATTACTATTTCTGTAAGTTATTTGGGCTTTATTAACATACTATAAATGTATTTATTAAGAAATAAACACTTTACATATAATTAATAAGGTAACATACAAAATATCTTCTTACCAACTCTTAATTACTTATGAACTGCTTGTCCAGATTTTTAAATTATTATACTTCTTACAGAAGTATTTTTATTTGTAACTTCCATGAAAAAGCTTAAATCTTCATAATCAATTCATTGAAGTGCTGAGGGGGATTATTAAACTAATAAGAAGAGTAAATATTTTATTTTTAATCTGATTCATTTATAAATTCAGTCCTTCCTTGCTTCAGAAGCAAACTTCACATTGTTCCCAGTTTTGTGTCTGTTAAATAGATAATCTTTATCACCTTTTTTTGAACTATTAGCAGCAATTTATTATATATATAGAAAGACAGAGAGAGAGAAAAAATGAAATTTTAATTAGGATTCTCAAGTGATGTAAAATATATCATATAGTGAGGTGTTTTCCTGGGAAAACTGATCTCCAATTTTATCATCAAAATAACAATGGAAAAAACATTTAATTTCTATGTTTTCTATCCTCTAGTTTATCATTCAGATTAAGTTTCTTAACTTGCTTCAGACTTGGAAAACCTGATGAGCATTGCAAACTGTCTCATGCTGCAATTCCTTGGGTGTTATGGGAAAGATGTATGTGGTTTTGAAATCATATTTAAATTAATTTTAATGTTTCTCTGCTTTGCAATGGTCACTGCATCTTGTCCCACCCAGTACAGTTTAGAATCACTCCAGATCATCTGGCCAATGATGTGGATAGTCCCAAAGAGCACAAAGCTCTTGGATCTAGTGTTAGGCGATAACTGTACAAATTCCATTCTGTACTGGGGCAGGGGGCAGAGAAGAGGGACACAAGCATTCTGGAAAATCATGTTGCTTCTTTTCAATAAAATCTTTCCTAACCATCTGACTCACGAAGGAGTGGACCACAGCCCACTTTAAGCCTTCTTGTTGGAGTAAATGACAAATCCTTACAAAAACGGAAAGTGACCTGTGTGTAAGGAAGCCTGGCAGGGAGTAATTAGACCTTCTGAGATTATGAAATCCCAGTAATGGACAAGTCTCATCAGCTGGGATGCTCCCAGTGACTATCATACTTGGAGGAGATTAATCTTTAGATTTTTTAACTCAGAGTTAACCTGCCCAAAGTGACATCGCTTTTTGCAAATGATAAAACAAATTATACATTTATAAAGGCTATTTTAACTAGTGATGGCTATATTCAAGACCTTTTAAAAAGTCATAGGTTGCATCTGAAAATTTTTTAAATCTTTTGCTGAAATAATTTAAGAAGAAAATAATCACACACACTCATACACACCCCTACATTCACGCATGCCCATATCTCTAATTTGAATTTTAGGCTTATGCATCTTCTAAAATATTAGGAAATGGTGCAGAAGTAATAACAAACCCCCTGCATAAGAAGCAAAAAACAACCCATAGATGGAATTTGAAAACTGTCATAAGATTAGGTAAAGTATTTGTAGGTGATCTGTGCAATAGTGTAGGTATAAGTGGTTAATCCAGAAGATATTTTTACAGACTTGCCTGCAGTGCACCAAAATATGCTCTTTCCTTAGTGCCATCTTCAGGCTCCCTGAGTATTCACCGTAAACTAAGTTACTGACTCCTGCTCAAGGACAAGATCCTTGAGGAAAATGTGGTTATAATGGAAAAATCTAATGTACTAAAAATAATTTTACAAAATAGGTTTGCATGCTTACTGTCATAGTAGTGTTTTTAAAATGATGTTACTCATGTAGTAAGAGCTATCTCAGTGTAGTTTTTTAAAAATACAGATTTTATCTAAAATTTCAAAAGACACCATTTTTAATTAAAAAAATAAACAACAAAATCATTACAAAAAATACACTGACTTGACTTAAAAATCTTCAAGAATGACCAGGAGACTTGAACCACTTTGAAGGTATTAATTCAGCAGGTATTTATTATTTTTAATAAACAAATTAAAAATTATTATAGCCCAGGTACATTAATTTTTTATTGAGGGAGGAGGTATTAATCTCCAGAAATTATATTAAAACACTATGTCTATGTGTGTGTTTATGCCATTCATTGAATTCTTAAATTGGCCTTTGACCTAAAAAAGGACACAGCACATTATAACACTGCATAATTATATTATGCGCTATGCATCTGATTGTATCAATGAAAAACAAATATAGAAATCATAAGAAATCTGGCTCTCTCTTCAATATAAATAACAAAAAATAGTCTCTTCTCTTTAAAATCCTTGAAAATTCAACATACATGTGTATACACACTACTAAATATTCCAAACTAATTGTATATATACTGAATCCAGTAGAGGAAAACTAAGAACGATTCCCAAATGAAAACTGAAGTCACATTTAGACTTAACCCAGTCAATCCACTCTGCCTTCATTTAGAGCATCGCAGTAAAGATCAGCCTCTCTGCCACTCAGTAAGACTCTTCAGACCAACACAGATTATCCCGAATACTGACATGGGGTTGCTTTTTAAAACCAGACAGTCCACAGAATTCTTCAAGGCCATAATTATTTTTCCCTACATGAAATATTTGTTCCCTCTAATTAAGAAAGAACAGCAAGTCTCACCTAAAGAAGTGTGATTTTTCTGATAATTAATATTACATTGCTTGTTACAATCTCATTAGTGCAGACTGGATGTTGTCAGAGTGGAGTGGAATGAACTCACCTGATAGACAACTGGGAAGTTAAATCTCTCCGTTGTTACCATGACCATCCTTTACAATGACCTCAACCAGACTGTTGGGGAACACATAGGCCATTTTTAAATATGCCGATGGAAGTCTTTCTGGACATCTAGGATATTCATTACTAACAAAATGATGTTACTTATAATCAAAATATGTGAACTTATCAACAGGATGAGTTGCAAAAATATCCTACTGATGACTTCAGGAATTAAACCATTGCACTGACATGTAAATTGAAAAAAACTTTTAAAGAATGTAATTTCAACTTCTCTCTAAAACAGCTCAGCTTTCTCACTGGTATATGTGTAATGTTTCCTTCCATTATTGAAGCCCATGTTAATGTCACAGTGTGTTGGAGAGAAAAGATTTAATAGTTTCAGAAATTTCACAAGTGATATATATTTTCAACATCCTTCTTTTCTCTCTCCATAATTGATCTCAGTCCATGGATCAAAGGACAAAGACTCTAGACAGCTCCTGAGATGATGATCCCGGCTCCCAGTGAAAGAAGGATCACTTTCATATTTAAAGCCTGGTAATTTCACTCCAATTTGACCTCATTCTCCCACCTGTTCCCAGATACCCAGAGGGTCCCCATCCCTGCAGATCACCAGTTCGCTATTCATCTATTGTGTCCTCTACCTGGTAGCCAGTTCCTTAGGCCAAGCACCACTTACCTGTCCATAGTTAGGAACTGGTGCCTCTTCATGTGATGTTTATCTCAAGGAATCCTTACTGATCAAGAAATATGTTTTCTAATACAGGTGGAACTGATTTTTGCAGTAATCAAGACTACAAACTGTGCTCTGGACCCTGGTCAATCATTTTGCAATCATGTCATGGGTGTGTCATAAGAGAAAGAGAAAGAGAAAGAGGGAGTGTGGAAACGGATCAAAGCAAGTCCATTATCATTGCTGACTATAAAGCAAAACTGAGCAAATATAAAAATCACCCCTCCCATCCCAGTAGTATATACAAATAGTGTTATTCTTGTTTCTACATAACAACATATTTCTTCTATTTACTAGTCTTCAAAACAAACAAGATTACTGAATTAAAAGGGAGAGACTACACTACATGTACAGTTCCCAACATGTTATCCATCTGCATTTTTCCACGACCCTCCCTTCATCACAAACTACCATAAGCTAGGACACCTTCTTTGCAGCCATGGCCACTGTGATTTTACTGGAGCAACCATCCCCACTGTGTCAGGAACCATGCTGAAAACATTGTGTGTGCCATTACAGTACCCTCAGCTGACTCTGGAACTAAGTTCTTACATCCAGGTCTCAAAGAAACAGGCTTAGTGAGGACTCATGATGAAAATTTGTTGCAATAATATGTAGGCTTTGATATCTGAAAGCATTTAGAGAATTCTTTCAAAGTCCCTGTAGCTCATCCAAGCTGAATGTAATTAATCACAAAGTTCTTAAATGTTTATGTTTAGCTCAACTAAAATATTAAAGAGTGTAATATATTATAAACATATTTAAGCAACTGACCGCTCAGTGACGAAAAAAATCTCAATAAGTATGTTTGAAACTTAATTTATTTGCTGTATTATATCTGAATGCCAAATTGTGCTGTCCAAAAAAACATGGATTTCAGAACACATAGACATAAATGAATTAATGTATACACACACACATACACACATACACACACAAACAGAAATAATCTTCAATCCCCTTTTCCCCCACAAACAACACCCCCATTTATTACACAATCTTTTTTAACTTTTTATTTTAATTGTTGTTCAAGTACAGATTTCTATCTTTTATTCCTATCGCAGCTCACCCACCCAGCCCACCCCCCTCCATCCCATTTCCACCACC
>PVKM010032259.1:0-16499 GCA_004027735.1 Carollia perspicillata
GAGGAGGCCAGCTGGTATCCTGGTAAAATGGTAAAATGGGGTATCACTGCCCCATTTTATAGATGAGGACGCTGAGGCCAGAGAGAGGAAGCACCTGTCCACAGTCACACAGCTTGTGAGAGGCTGGCCAGGAATCAGACCCAGGCCCCAGTGGCCCCAGGCACTGCTCTTTCTGCCCCATCCGCCGCCCCTCTCCCAGCAGAAGGAAAACGCCTCCTGTCTTCCTTCTGATTTGGAAGTGCTAGCAACAGCCGCTGATGTTCGAACACCTCATACGACGTTCACTCCGTGTCGGGCACTGGTTTAAGCGCTTTTAGCTGTTTTGACTCATTCATCCTCACAACAACCAACGAAAGTTAACCATTAAACAAAGGAGGAAATGACTGCATGTGGTGGCAAGGGGACCCAGCTGGGGTCGCCCAGCTAACAAGCAGTCCAGGCAGGCTGCGGCCACCCTTTAGCCACAACGATGTAAGGCCACCCTCTGAAATGAAGGCTTTGTTCCTCGCTGAAGAGCTTGCAGCCCAGGGAGGGGTGGTGAGCAGCCTCGAGGCCTTCCAAGCCCTAGTAAAATCTACTTGTGTGTGCGCATGCATGTGTGTGTGTGTGCATTCACTGAAGCACACACACCAGTTCTCGAAAGCATGTCCACTTTGTCCCAAAGTCAGACAGCGGCCAGGCCACCACTTTGCTCACAGAAGGGAGTGCAAGTTCCATTTGGTCTGAAAAGCCACGGTTCCAAGCCAGGACCCGCAGCCTCCTTCTCTTCCAGGAGGGGAGCCTCTACCCCAGAGCAGTGCGGCAGGGCTCCCTGGGGGGGCGGGGGCGGGGAGCGATGGCAGGACTTCAGGAAGAGCCAAGGATGAAAAGGCCCGCATCAAAGAGAAAGCCCCAAGAACTCAGATCTCAGGGGTGGCCGGCTGCCCCGTCACGTGGTGCTGGATGGCCCTGCTGTTCATATCTGCGTCAGCACCACGGGTGGGAAGTTCAAACCCAAGTGCAGCCAAGGCCCAGACTTCAGGAGGAAACAGTCTAGGGGAGGTGGGGGCCTGGCTGGTGGCTCGTGGATCCTGGTAACCGTTGCTCCGAAGCGCAGCTTCTGAAACAGGCCAAGCTGGGTTCCTCCTTCCAGTGGTGTAGTTCCTTCATTGTGTGTTCATGGGGAGCTCACCCCGCTCTCTGGCTCTCCATCGGCTCGTGTGTAAAATGAAGAGGGTACGCCCAATGACCCTAGGGTCCATTCCAGTCTGACATGGCCACCAAACTTGCATGAGTGCCTCGGATGTGCTAACACAGTGCCAGTCACTGCAGATATCGCAGAGAACAAGATGCCATGGGCCCCCTGGGAGGAGACAGTAAGTGAGCAGACAAACCAGAAAGAAGGATGAGCTCAGGCCTCGGCCAATGCTGTGTGTGTGATAAGCCGGGGGTTTATGATGGGAGAGGCTGAGCAGGGTGGAGGTGGGGAGGAGGTTTTACTTTGGCAAGGGACTCGGGAAGGCCTGCCTGAGCAGATGTCATTGGAGCAAAGGTCTATCGGTGAAAAGGAGTCAGGTGGGGCCAGAGCATTCCAGGCAGAGGAAGAGCAAGTGCAAAGACCCTGAGGTGGGAATAAGCTTGCTCTGTTGGGAAACAGAAAGAATGGCTACATGCCTGGGGCGAACGGAGCCAGGGGGCTGATGGACGCTGTGGGCACTGGGCTTGGGGCCTGGGCCACCGAGAGAAGCCCCTGGTCCAGGTGGGGACATAGATGCAGGCACCGATCATTTGGTTTCCTCTATTGCTCTGGTGTCCAACATGGTCCAAATTTCCCTGCAAAGGAGGAACCCCTGCCAGCAGTGAGAAGCCACCAGACCCTGGAAAACATTCCTGCACTGGGGCATAAGCTGGGCGGCAAAGTGAGTCAGAGGAGAGGAAAAGTGCTTCATCTCAGGAGTGTTCTTTCCCCACCACGCAGGAGAAAACGCGCAGCAGGAAGACCATCTGTCGGTTTATCCCACACTGGAAAATGCAAGCCAGGGAAACCGGAGTGCTGGGTTTTCCAACGGCCTTTCCAGGCTCTGAGCCCTGCCAAGCCTGGAATGTTCTTTCCTCTCTCTATAGGGAAGGCTTAGGGGGTATCAATCATTCACACCTCAGTATGAAAGACTCCACAGATGGCGCTTTCTTCCCCACACCTTCATGAAGTTAGGTCCCCAGACCCTCACAGAGACCCACTGAGAAAAGCGTTAGTCTCCCCTGGTCACAGAGCAGAGGTCAGTGACTGCCCCAAAATCTACAAGCAGCAGAAGCAGGACTTGAACATGAGTCTTTCTTACTCCAACACAAGAGTCTTCCCTACCTTGCCCATCTGCCTCTAAGCAGGCCCAGCTTCTAGGGACTTCCGTTACTGAGACAAGGGAGACAGAGAGGGGCAGGGGGAGGGGAGGGACTTGCCCCTTGAATAATGGAGGGCAGATTCTTGAAGAGGGGTGGACGTTGCCCATTTGGGGCCTGGAGCTTCCTCCTGAGATTTCTCACTGCCATCCCAATGCCACCACAGCCCTGCCATCAGATGGGAGATCAGGCCGTAACCTTAGGTGCCCTGGGTTCAAGTCCCCACTCTGCCTTTGACCAGCAATTGCCTATGTAGAGTCACAGCCCTTTCCACACCTTGATGTCTCTCCTCTGGAAAATGGAAGTGGCAACTCCTGAGGGGAGCACGTGTGGGTGGGACTTTGTAAATGATAAGAAATGACTTTAAAAAGTCAAGGTCATTACTATTACTTTCTCTCTGGTTTCGTGGGATAGACAAAGCAGAAAGCCATCTCAGTCACCACATTGCCCAAAGGGGCTGCATTTCAAAAGGAGCTCAACTGCAAACTGAGGGAGCCTGAAGGGAAACAACAACAAACGCAGATGCCCCCCCTCCACCCCCCACACCAGCCCAGGACAGTGGGGGGTGGCAGTCGCTCCAGCCTTTGCTGACGCCCACCCCGGGCCCCACTGGCCCGTGCCCAGAAGGCAGGCCAGCTCTTCAGACTCCCAGTGCCAACTATGCTAAATGCCAACTCTGCCCCGCGGAGTCCCGAGAGAGCACGCCCCTCCCCCTGGCAGAGAAGACGCTGGATCCTCCTCACGGCAGAGGAGGATGGACTTGCTCTGGGCTCAGCGAAATGCCCGATCGCCGCACCCAAACCCCCCCTCCGTGTGCCCCTGACCATGTGAGCACTCACACACGTACACACACATGCACATACACTTACACACCAACTCACGTCTGGGGAGTTCCAGCTCACTTCCTTTGCTTCAGTGGCCTGACAGAACGATCCAGTAAAACCTTAAGTGATAAAATTTACCTAGCAATCCTAATCTGCCACCGCCTTCCCCTGCGCCCAGAGGGCCGATAACCCCGCTCTTTGCTATCTCTCACGCAGCCACCACAGAATGACATGCTTGGCAAGACCCTGTGCCTCTAGAATGTTCTTGTAGGTTGGCTATTTGCCACTTGTGAGGAAGAATCAGGTATCGTACAAAAGTTTATCAGGCGAGCAGAGAACCAGGCCCTGTGAGAACAGGGCAGGGGACAGGTAAGTTTTGGTGGCAGGTTGGTGTGAAGAAACATGTGGAGGTGACACTGAAAAAGCCAACCCAGGTGGGGTGCCTGGTGTGTGCCAGGTGGGACACAAGGGGAGTGTTGGGGTCCCTCAGAGGGCTGGAGGGGGAAAAGCTCTGGATGAGGAGATGGAAGGCCTGCCCTGTGCTTCCTGTGTGACTCTGGGCAGGTTGCTTGGCCTCCCTGAGACTCATTTTCCTCAGCTCAAGGGAGTTGAGAAGAAACAACTAGACCACATCTGGGCGAGGCCTCAGGAGACCATGAAGGTCTGCACCAACGTGCGGGGAGAGCTGGGGAGGACTCTGCTCGGCACCAACCCTGACCCAGGCGTCTCTGGTGGCTGGCAGCAGCAGACTCTGCTGGAGGGTGGGCGGGGGGCTGCAGGCTGAGCTTCTCCCTCCCTCCTCAGGAAGGGTCACCCTATCCAACGTGTCCGAGCGGAAGGACAACATGCGCCTCGGCCTGAGCCTGGCCACCAACCCCAAGGACAACAGCTTCTTGGTAAGAGCCACCTGCCCCACCCTCTCTCCAAGCCCTGCCCTCCTGCCCCAGGGACCCTCCTGTCAGCACTTGGAGAGGCACGTGGTGACTGAGTGGGCCTCACGCACACTCTGCAGGCTGCCTGCAAGGCTGCCTGTGCGCATGCTCCAGAGGGCAGCTCCTCCGCCAGCTCCCTGCTGCGCCCCCAGTTTCAGGGATGGGGCTACAGTCCAGGCAAGGAAAAGTATCGAGCCCCTTGTGCACAAGCCCTGAGGGTCGGGGACGGGCAGCCTGAAAAGGAACAGGAATAAAGGCTGACAGCACAATGGGGGGCTACCCCTTCCTGTGGGGAGCCAAATATCCAAGGCAGAGATTGAACCTCTGCTCCAGGTTTGATCAGAGAAATAGAACACTTCATGCACCCTAAGAAGACTTTGAAGGAAAGCCAGAAACAAGTGAACACAGATTCACTACAACCAAGGGAAGGGCTACAGAGTCGTGGGCCACCTGGTCTGCACAGGACCAGATGAAAGGCTGCCTAGAGGAGGTTTCTGTTTTGTTTTTAAAGAACAGAAAGGCTGTAGCATGAAGAAAGAGGAGCAGATAGTTGGACTGCAGTGATAGAGACATTCATTCATTTTAACAATTGTTTTGAGCACTCACAATCTACTGCACCCAACGCCAGGCACTGGGGATGCAGCAGTCAGCAGAGTTGCCGCCCCTGCAGCTCACGTTCTGTTTGGGAGTTGACAGTAAGCAAATGAGTGATGTAAACATGATGTTGTGGCAGGAATGCAGCCGCAAGGCATGCTCAGAGGCCTCTCACCTGTCCAGGTGAGCATGCACAGGCTTTGCCTGCAGCAGGCACGTGCAGGTAGAGGGGCAGGTGGGAACTGCCTGCTCCCGGCCACCACGTTCCAGTGAACCACCATGACTTTGGGTGAAGCTGGGGGCTCAGAGCAGGATCCTTTTGAGGCTTATTCCTTGAAACAGATGCAAGAGAAAATTTCAGAAAAAAATTCCCCAAGAAAGCCCCATAAAATGGACCACTCGTGTGAAGGCGGGAGGCCTTATGTCACTCTTCGTTCTCACCTGTCAGCCCATTTCGGTTAACAGATGAGACATCTGGGGTGTGGAGCACTAGACGCCAGAGCAATGGGATGATGAGGATGCCCGGGGACTTGAGAGCCCAGTGGCTCTGCTGGCGGAAGCCCTGAGGCGCTCATCGTGTGGTCGGCCCACAGCCCTTCACCATCCCCAGCCAAGGGCAGACAGGACCTCTGGCTCGGACCATATGCATACCCCCTCTCAGAGGAGGCCTTTGCTCCCACCGAGGGCTTGTCACATTCCTACTAACTTGATTTCACCTACTTCACTACACGGGGTGAAGGCCCGAGAAGGATGGTGTGATACACCGTCTTGAGCCTCTGTGGGTAGATTAAGTCCCCGGTATAAAAATAGCAACTTTTTTCAACTTATTACCTCATCCATTCATCCATCCACTTATCAGTCTATTCTCCAACGAGTCGTCCATCTCTCTGCATATCTCTCTACTCATCCATCCATCTGCTCATTCACCCACTCATCCACCTGTATGTGTATCCGCCCCCTCTTCCTCTCATCTAATCATCCATCCATCCACCCATCCGCCATCCTTTTATCCACCCATTCACCTATCCATCCATCTCTCAAGCTATCCATCATCCTGCCTCATCCATCATCCCCTCATCCATCCATCCATCCATCCACTTATCACCCATCACCCATCCTCCCATTCTTTATTCTCCCCTTACTTCCAAAAACAATTCACAGCAGTTTCAACAAAGGATACCAATAAAACCAAACCTTTAAAGTCTGAGTAAAAATAGAAAGCTAATTAAATAAAGAGAATGAAGTGGAATAACTATGCCTCCAAACCAAAGGAAACTGCAGCACAAAATTTAGTCCTGGGTTTCCTGGCAGGAGGAGAAAACTTGGGTCATGGAACTGGCTTTCACTGTAATTTAACGACCGTGACTCTGAGATGAACTTGCCACTCAGTGTTTCTTCTTCCCCTAGTAAGAGCTGTGGGCCTGTTGTCAGACCAAGTCCTGGAAGTTTGCCCAGTAAGGGCCTCCAGGTGACCTGTTCGGACAGAGTCCACTCCCATGGATGGAAAGGCTTTCCCAGCTCCTGTGTGGTGTAGGTGGGTGGGCAGGCAGGGCGAAGAAGGGAAACAACTCTAGATGGTGGAACAGGGAATGAGAAGCTTGCAAACAGAAAAAAAGAGCACTCTAAAATTCATTTTTTCCATCCCCCCTGGAACCAAGGGAACTGGCAGCAAGAGAGCTCAGGTAGTAGACTCACAGAAGCCCCTCTAAAGCTGGGGGTAATAATACTCAGATAGGGGATACCTGTTGTGAGTCATGGAGGCTGGGACTGGGCCAAAGACTGTTGCGCCTGGACCCACCCCGAGGGCCCCACTGACTGGGGTCTGTGCTGTGATTCCCAGGCCTGCAGCCCCCTCTGGTCTCACGAGTGTGGGAGCTCCTACTACACCACTGGGATGTGTTCAAGAGTCAACTCCAATTTCCGATTCTCCAAGACCGTGGCGCCAGCTCTCCAAAGTAAGTGGCTTCAAATCTGCGGACTCAGGCTGAGCAGCTGACAGTCCGTGGGAGGCTCAGGGTTCTGATCCCTACTGTCCTGCAGCTACAATGCAGCACTGGGACTCTCGCTCCACCCTGCTCCAGCTCTGTGGGTAACGTACTTGACCTCTCTGGGCCACTGTGGGGTCATAATCTTGGCCCACTCTCCCCCACAGAGTGATGGGGGAGGGCAAATGAGCCAAGGGTACAAAGGCAATGTGGTAGCCAGGGATGCTCACTGCAAACCCAGCCTGAGTGAGGAAGAAGTTGCTGGGCAACCATGTACAGCAGGCAAGATGCACAATTCTGGGGACCTCACTCACTTAGACTACAATGTGAATGGTGCTGTTTGACATTATGCAGTTCAGTCACACTGTAGGTGAAAGACCAAGGAGAACCGAAAGATTCCAGGTAGCAGTCCCATGGAAGTAGTGTCCCTAATCATCAGTAAGCTCTGCCCAGTTTTCCCAGAGCTTCATGGGACACTGAGCCTTCCACTCACTCCCCACCCTCCAGGAATATCTGGGAAATAATGCTCCGACTTTGCCTCCTGCAAGCCCAGACTGCTTGGCTCTGAGCCTCACTATTTCCTCTGGGCTAAATACCATTGCCCAAATGGCTGCTGCCCATTTTATTGAGGGCGAGGGGATTAGCGCCTCTGGCTAGTTGCAGCCTCCCTCTAAACAACAGGGCCCAATCCCGGACGGAAAGATGGTTGGTGTTGCAGAAGGGGGCTGGAGAGGGGTCATTTTAGGACAATGAGAAGGCATTGATTCTAGTCTCACAAAATGGCAGAGGGAAGGCAGTGCTGAGGCTCAGGAGGGGCTCGAGGTCATGAGATATGCTGGAGGGAATGCTCCCTCCAGGACTGCTATTTCCTCTGGCCAAGGGGTGACAATCTCAGCCTCTGGAACATCCTGTGGCCTGAGGCCTCCCGCCCACCTGACCAACAGCAGGGCCCTAGGATCTTATCAGATACAGAGCTCCGGGCGCCCCCCAGCCCCAGGGAGGCTCGAACTCAGCAGGTCTGAGATCAGCCCCAGAGTGTGTGTGTGTGTGTGTGTGTGTGTGTGTGTGAGAGAGAGAGAGACAGGGGTGTTCCGCCGTGTTTAGGAAACACAGACCTAAAGCAAGACTCTTCCCAAGGTATCTAATTTTACTTTTAATGTCGAAAAACTTTTCAGTTACAGCTGATAGTCAATACTATATTGGTTTCTGGCGTACAGCATAGTGGCTGGACCTTTCTGTAACTTACGAAGTGATCCCCCAGAAAAGCCTAGTGACCTTCTGGTACCATAGAGTTACTACAACATTGTCGCCTATTCCCTGTGCTGTACTCTGCATCCCGGGACTGTTTTGTAACTGCCAATTTGTACTTCTTAACCCCTCACCTTTTCATCCGGCCCTCCAACCCCAGTTTGTTGGTCTCTGTGTCTATGCACTTGTTTCTATTTTGTTTGTTCATTTATTTTGTTTGTCAGATTCCACATTTAAGTGAAATCATATGGTATTTGTCTTTCTCTGACTTGTTTCACGTATCATAATTCCCAAGGTATCTTAAAAAGGAAAATTTGAAACTAGAAAGGAAAATCAGCAATAATGAAGGATTTAATCATAACAATTTGCATAAAAATCAAAGAAACCTGGTCCCTACCACTACATTAGAATCCCCTCCTCCTGAAGGAGTTTCTGTGTCGGTCACCTCTGGGGCCGCACCATCACAGGGGCTCCAGCGCGCCGTGGGCACTCAGTCCACAGGCGCTGAGCTGAACCTGACCGGAACCTGACCGGGAGAGAGCAAAGCTATCAGGTGCTGTCGGCCGGAAGTGTCGGGCCGTCAAGTGCTGTTCACAGGATGCAGGTGGGACAAGAAGGTCTCACAACTTCTCCTAAAACAGAGGAGACTCTGAGCAGGCAAACCATCCAAACGCTTCTAAAGCGCCCTCCAAACACAAAGCAGCGGGCACCTGGGCCCAGAGCCACCGCCTTCCTCTCCCTGGGGAGTGCTGGCTCCAATGTGCTGCACTTTCAGGATGCAGGGTTGCTGGAAGGTTCGCACACAGAAGCTCCCTGCTGTGCGCATTGCGGTAAAGTCGATTTTAAAACGGTATGAAAATCCTCCAATAAAAATAAGCAGAGGCCCAATATTTCCATATAATATAGTATAACACATATTATACTATAATATATACTGTGTAATATACTATATACTATATAGTATATACTATATAATATAGATTGTGTTACATAGTACAATACATATACTATATAATATAGATTATGATATATAGTACAATACATATATCATATTGAATCATACCATGTCTTATTTCTAAGTAACCCTAACCATTCACAAACAGAAATGAATTGCTTAGATTTTAAAAGGAGTTTTTACATTTATTTACTTAACCAATATTTCATTAGATTTTTTGATGTTTTTATTATTCACTTTAATTTGGCACTACTATTACAAAAACATAGAGAAACCTTTGTGCTCAGAGCAGAGATTCGAGCATGAGAGCTTAACCCATGATGTCACTGCCACACTAACGAAGTGGTTTGCTTTCAAAGAAAAATAATGTCGGCTAAGATTGCTTGAGGACTTACTTGGTGCCCAGCCCTTTAGAAGCATGCTCATCTTGTTAATTCCTCATGGCAATCTGCTACTACCATTATGTATATTTTTCAGAAGACAAAACTGATGCCCAGGTGTTAAGTGGTTTGCCCAAGTTCAAAGCCAGGAGTCAAATAGGTTCCACACTCTTAACCATTACACCATACCACCCTCCTAACAAGTGAAACCCATTCATTTGGGCTGAAAGTTGTGAATGCCAGCCTGCCTGTTACAGCAAACAAATGATAACCAGGTACTGTGTTGGGCAGAGTTGGCTGTCTCAGAAACACTGACCCGCTGACAGTGGTCAGTCCCTAGGGAGCAGAGGCAGCCAAGTATAGGTAAGCTTTGTTCAAATGGCCACGACTGAGTGGCGGAGCAGAGCCAGGAGCTCCTGGGTTTGCCGTCCACATTGCACAAACAAATGTCCTGCCAAGGACAGCCCTCCAGCCCAGGGAATTATACACATGGAATCACACACATGTAACAGGGTCCTCCTTCTCCTGTGCTTTGGACAATTGTCTGGAGAATCAGAAACTTGCAGACACTGGCTCCTTGGGTAGCTGTGATCGTGTCCCCAACTTCCCAGGGTGCCAGACCTACATGGACATCGTCATTGTCCTGGATGGCTCCAACAGCATCTACCCCTGGGTGGAGGTTCAGCACTTCCTCATCAACATCCTGAAGAAGTTTTACATTGGCCCTGGGCAGATCCAGGTGAGTGTCTCCGGGACTCCTACCTCCTTCAGACAGGGCCCCCCAGGCCCATGGCATTTGCTGCCTGAGGATGTGGGGGGGCATCTTTGCATGAGCTAAGAAGGTGTAAGTGAAAGGTCCAGCACCAGGGCCCTGCAGCCCAGGACACCCATCCCTGCTGGGCTCGTCAAAGGAGAGTCTGGGGGAGACCTCCCTTCCAAGGTTAAATGCTGGGCAGGTCACCACCTACTAGGAAAGAGTTTGACCAGATACAGAGTGAAAAGGAAGGCAGGAAATGGTGAGTAGCACTAGAACCCTGCTGAGTGAGGCACAGCGGAGAATTAGGCACATTGACCTTGGAGAAAAGAGCAGGAAGGAGGCCGCAGCTTCCAGCACACACTGAAACGCTGCCTGGCTAAAGGGAGTGGATTCGCTCCGCATTGTTTTGGCAGGCCAAGTGAAGATTGAGGGACAGAAGTTCCAAGGTGGCGGATTTCAAATCAATCTAAGAAATCATTTGGTAACAATCAGAGCTATTATAAAGGGAGTGGGCTTTCTTATGAAATAATGAGTTCCCCAGCACCGGAAGGTGATCTTTTAGGGTGTCATGGGTGAAAGCCCAGCATTAGTAATGCGTCTGTTCCAGATAAACCCTTGGCCCACCCAGAGGTAACCTGTTGTCATTCTAACCCCACTGCATTTTAATGCTATTCATACTGTCACTGCTCTGTCACCCTCTGGGGCAGAAGAATCTCTCCCCTTCCAGGTTTTAAGGACATGCTTAGTTCCAGAGTTTGGTGAACAAGCCATGGCCTCCATCCATGCTCTTCCTAATATTTTAGACTTCAATTATATTCTCAACTTTTGTCTTTTTAAGCAAGAAACAACTTGTTGGGCTTTTTTTAAACCATGGCCTCCTCTCATTGTACGCCCCTCCCACTGCCTCACCAACCCGTCCGTTCATTCCCAGGACTTTGCAGAACCTGCTTCCCCTCAGTTTGGGGAGATCCACAGCCCTCCTCACTCCTAGCGGCCACAGACATGAAATGGCTCCAGGGAGCCTCACCCCCGACGGTCTAAGTGTCAGGGGTCAGGAGTCCCGACGCCCTCTCCTCTAACTGGCAGGTTGGAGTTGTTCAGTACGGAGAAGACGCGGTTCATGAATTCCACCTCAATGACTACAAGTCCGTGAGAGACGTGGTAGAAGCCGCCAGCCACATTGAGCAGAGAGGAGGGACAGAGACCCGGACGGCATTTGGCATTGAATTTGCTCGGTAAAAAAAAAAAGTGAAAAAAAATTAATTGTTTTAAATTTTAGATATCATTCTGGTTATATATTGCTGGGTAACAACCCCCCCACACACAAAATTTAGTACCTTGAGACAATAATTTATTAATCCCTCAAATTTCTGGGGATTGGCTGGGCCCAGGCTGTTCTCTCTTGGATTTTTCTCATGTAGTCTGGGGTCGGCTGGGGCCGTTGTCATCTGAAGGTTCGATAGACTGGACACCCAAAATGGCACACCAACATGACTAGCAGTTGCTGCTGGCTGTTGGCTGGGAACTGGACACCCAAAATGGCACACCAACATGACTAGCAGTTGCTGCTGGCTGTTGGCTGGGAACTCAGCTGGGGCTGGTGACCTGAGCACCCACACGTGGCCACAGGGCTTGGTTTTCTCATGACATGGCAGCTGGGCCCTGAGAGGGAGCATCTCCAAAGTGAGCTTTCCAAGAGATCCACGCAGGAACTCTGAGGCTGCCCATGACCCAGGCGCAGAGGTCCCAGAATACAACTTTGCATGAGCAAGCCACTAACGCCAGCCCAGATTCAGGAGGAAGAGAAACAATCCTGCCTCTCGTCGGAGCACTGGCAAGGCAGAAGAGCACTTGGGGTGGGAACTAGTTTGTGGCCAACTTTGGACAAGACGCCCTGCCACAGTGGCACTAGGAAAAGTGCGTAGGTCCTGTGAGGGCGGAGTCTTCCCCATGGCGTCTTTGTCAGCAGCGGAGTGTGGAGAACAGAGTTAAACCAAACCTCTGAGATTGTAGAATAATGAGGCCGGTTCCTTAAGAACCGCGCCAGCACGCACCCATGATGACAATGAATGCTGTCTCTGGCTGCCATCCACACAGATGGCTGCGTCTTTATTCCAGTGATGCTGCTGCCACTGCTCAGAATGTCATGTTCGCCCCACCCCACCCCACCCGAGATCAGTGCGTGATTTTCAAGGCACATCCCCAAGAGCTTTCAAGTTGAGGCCTAAATTCCTAAGGGGACTGTATCCATGGCATTTGTATTTTAAATCGTAAGTTTCACACCTGTGAAAATGAGCTCTGCTATGTTCATTGAGACCGCACTCCCTGTTCCTTATAATCCCACCTGGAACAGGGTGAGCCACTGTGTTTACCAGAGCCCTGCGGTGTGAGAGCCACATGGTAGTAACATGACTTCATGTGGTCAGAAGATTTTTTTCCAACCTCATAACCCTTATGATTAAGTTATTGCTCCACTAACATATTTTTGTTTGCTGCTAAAACTCGCTCGAGCTTTTTCCATAAATGACCATCCATCCATGTGAAAATGGCCCTTGCTCGCTCTCATGAGGAACAAGCCATATTTCTGTTTTGCTGTCATTGGGGTGAGCCCCTGAGACCCCAGCAGCCAATTATGAAATGTCTGGGGCAACAGAGGGAGCCTGTGGCCTGGAGCTACGGCTTCCTGAGTGTGAGGCTAACTACCCCCTGCAGGGAGGGAGCCCCCGTTCTGGTCTCACGTCACAGCCCACCAACCCCAGGGCAATCTGAAGTGTGTGACTCACCAAGTAGTTTGAACCTTTGATGACTCAGGCAACGGCCAGACCCACCATTGAGGTGCACAGTCTGCGTTTCAAGTGACGTTTGAAATCCGATCTTCCGAGCCTGCCAAGTTTGGGTCCCAGATCACAGTCAGTGAAAGATGTTCTCTCTTCACTCATTTATTCATATGCGCTTCTGCTGGGTACCTACAAAAACACAAAATCCAAGCCATGACTTGAGGGGTTACAGAAAGAATAGCCTGTGGCCCTGGCCCAACGGGGAGGCTCTGGTAAGTGTCAGCCTAACTCAGTGAGGCTGAGATGGGGAGGGACCCCGGGGGGGCGGGGGGCGGGAAACGGCCAGGAGGACTGCCAAGATTGGTGGCATTTGGCCAGTCCTAGGAAGACTCCAGGATTCCAGCAGGAGAAAAGACAAGCCACGGAAGTCACTCTGCTCTCAGGAAGACAGAGGAGAGCGAAAGCTGAGGAGAGAGGAACATTTACACTTCGAGCCACTCTCTGACCACAGGCTGAAATTCGTTCATGTTGGGGCTGGCAAGCCACACAGCTGGGAAGATGACTTGGAGCCCAATTGTGAAGGTGGTGATGTTGTAGCTAAAACAAGCAAGAATGGCCACTGAAGGGTCTGAGGATGAGCATGTTATCTTGAGTTGTGCCCTTGAAAGTCAATCTGGCAGCCACGCAGGGCTGGGCTGCAGGTGCAGGGACAATATGGTGCAATTCCACCTTAGTTCACAAGACTTTTTTTTATTGAGCACCTATTATGTGCCTACACTGTTTTAGGCACTGGGATGGATCAGCAAACAAAACAGACAAATGTCTTGCCTTTGTGGAGCTGACATTCTAGTGGGTGCGGCAGACAATACATAAAGAAACAAATAAATAACGATAAAATCTATGGGGAGAAATAGAGCATGGTAAAGGGGTCAAGCAAGTTGGAGAGGGCAGGTATTCTATCAGCATTAACAGAGTCCTCAGGGAAGGCTGCCCTGAGACTGACATTCACCTGCAGGAGGGGAGGAAGCCAGCCAAGCCAGTAGTGGGGGGAGCGTTTCAGGAGAGGGGCAGCTTGGACAAAGGCACTAAGACAGGAGCATGCCTGGTGTTTCCAGGATCAGCAAAGAGCCCAGTGTGGGTGGAGAGCAGCGAGCAGAAGGAAGGGCTCAGAGGGATAACAGGCCAAATCAGAAAGGCTCTGGCGGGCCGGTGGCGGGTCCTGGGAGAAATGGCAGCCATCGCAGGTTCTGAGCAGGAAGGAAACGTGATGTGACCTTCTTTTCCACGGGGCCACTCTGGCTTCCAGGTTCATGGAAACTGTTGAGTATAAAGTTCTCACTGCTCTCCAGGAACTTATAATCTGATTTACAAAGGACCCAAGCCAAGTCTTTTGCACAATACAAAAATCACAATTCTAAATCTGATGATTCATGCCAGTACTTACCCGATTACAGATTCACACAGACATTCACACGAGTCTACTACAGTACGTGGAAATATGATCCCGAAATTGTTCTTGAATCCACGTGTAATAAAACCTGTTTTTCCCCACTGCATATTTTTGCATGGAGTTTTGTTCCTGAGCCTGGTCCTCTAATGATGTCATGGAAGCATCTAGAATCTCGTTTGAGGAAATAGCAGAATTCTCCCTCCACTGGGTCAGACTTAAGCCCCAAACCTGCTCTAGCCATGCTGAGTGTGCCTCTGCCCCCATCTAGCCCACAGCTCACACTAAAATTAGAGCGTTTTTGAAGTCAGCATATCCAGAATATCACAGAGTTACTAAGAGAATGGCCGATGGTCTGTTCACCGGTGGCTTGAAGATGCCGTGAACTGCCGTAGTCCAAGTCTTGTGAATTCCTCGACCTCTAAACCATGCACGTCAGCTCATCAGCTTGCCGTGTAACAAGAGATACCTCTGGTCACCAAAGCCTTGGGGCCTGGAGACCAGCTCTCACCTAGCATTGTGGGGCTTCAACCTGTGGGTCACACCCATGAGGAATCCCTGCAGAGTCTGAGGGTAACACTTGTTTTTAGATCGTTGCTGGCAAATTCCGCTTGCTGGGCCAGACTCTCGGGCCAGATCACATCTGCCCTTTTCAGAACCCCACAGTCTAAAGGAGGGGGAGCCGCAGAAGCGCCAGGAGCCAGTGATGGTTTAGGAGCCAGTTTTCCGTGCTCCACAGGCAGGTTTCCAGCTGCAAGAGTGTTTCTGCAGCATCGGGGTCAGTGTGCCAGCCCCCTCCCCCACCCCATCCCCTGGCTGGATTGCCTAACAGGCAGGCCAAGCGCCTGCTCCCAGCACTGAAAACAAAATAAAACATGAGAAGGAGGAATTATTTGCCATAGAAGTTGGTACTTAATAGTTCCAAAATTAGAATCAGGTTGTCCTCATGGGAGGAATCGGAACTCTGTCAGGCTTCATTACCGGGTTTCTGGATTAGTGCTCTGTGGGTGTTGAGTTACTCTGACCCAGGTTCTCTTCAGCACGTAGGCAAGCAGTTCTCAGTGCTGGTGTCTGTCCGCTAGAGCTCTCGAAAGGGACTGATGCTCGGGCCCCACCCACAGATTCTGATTTCAAGAGTCTGGGTAGGGCTTAGGCATCAGTAGTTAGTTAGTCAGTTAGTTAGTCAGTTTGTTTGTTCTTAACTCTCCAGATGATTCTAATGTGCAGCTGGATTTTTCAATCACCAAACTAGAGCCTCTGAAGTTCTCCACCTGACTCTGAACTCCCCTCCCAGGCTCCCCCCACCCCCTCTATTTGCCTCAAACAGCATGACCAGGACCCTAAGGGGCTTTTTAAAGTCACTTGTTAAAGACAAGCAGATAGAGGTCCACTTGAGTGGTCTGAGCATCTCAGCCCTGCTTCTTCGTGGTTTGAGGTCCTAAAACCTTCTGGGAGATGGGAAGGGGGTGGGTGTTGGCCCTATGGCTGCCCCTCTAGGGGAACACCAGGGGCTGCCCCATCCCTATGTCCCTCTTGTGACCTCCCCGCTCCATGCTTGGATTTTAGCTCAGAAGCTTTCCAGAAGGGTGGAAGGAAAGGGGCCAAGAAGGTGATGATTGTCATCACGGATGGGGAGTCCCACGACAGCCCGGACCTGGAGAAGGTGATCCAGCAAAGCGAGAGGGACAATGTGACCAGATACGCTGTGGCCGTGAGTACCGCCCCGCCTGCCCTGCCCTCTCCCTGACACTGCCCACAGGCTGCCAGCTCTCCTATAGAAGCTTTACCACCAAACCCCGGGGGACCCCCAGGGGCATTTTCTGGACAGTAAACAAGCGTCTGGTCCCTCAGATGGGCCTCTGCTTGTCTTATCTTCTAAAGAGCACGGTGAGAATCTCCTTTCTGCACTGCCTAGGCCTTTCCACAATAGTCATGGAGTTTTTATTCAATTTCTATAGAGGTTCTGAAACCTGAGAAAACTAGAAACCCTCCAGCCTCCCAACCCCCAGAACCCCATCTTAGAACAGGGCCATCTCTGGCCCCTACTACAGAGTCTGTTTCAAAATGCAAATGGGGCCAGGCGGTGAAAGGCAAGTACCATATGATCTCACCGATAAGTGGAACCTACTCAACAAAACAAACAAGCGAGCAAAATAGAACCAGAAACATGGAATAAAGAACAAACTGACAGTGACTAGAGGGGAGGGGAGAGGAGAGGGGAGTA